>WUAT03165414.1:0-27586 GCA_010015005.3 Ulmus americana | reverse complement strand
ATATAGAGATTGAGCTACGAGGATGATAAGAATTTTTAAAAGGGTGAGTTGCTTACTTAACTCAACCAAAAAATTATATTGTAAAGTTAATCTTTTAATTATTATTTATTTATTTAATTTATAAAATTCATTTCTTTATCTTCTTCCTCCCTACTTTCGGCTAAGATTGTATTTTCTTGCCAAAACTTGTAAATTCTGACCGGCGAAAAACTCAAAATTTTTGGCAACACCGTCGACAGTCGCGTGACTAAAGGATGCTAGCGCGACTGAGACAATCAAGACGCCCATTGAGGGGCACGGCTGTCCATTTGAGGGGAGCGATTGGGAAGTCGTGCCCCTCACTCAGTGTCTCGACTAGCTCAATCGCACCAGCATCTTTCAGTCACACCCCTTTGTCTTCTTTGTTCTTCTCTGCAAAACGGACCTTTCTTCCTTTGCGACGAACCCATACACAAAGGTGGGTGATTGGCACAATAGATTTGGGTTGAGATTCGGTGAGGGTGGGTGGTCGGTGTGGGTGCTCTTGTCGTAGATCTGGGGAGGGTTAGGGTAGGTGGTTGGTCGGCGACGAACAGGCTAGTCCCCCTCCCCCCTTGAGCCGCTACCCAGGCCAGTTCCTCTCTCCCCTTGAGCCTCTACCTTGCTCCTCCTTCCCGTGCCATTCCCTGATCTAGCCAAACCTCCATTCAATTTTTTGTTTTTGTTTTTTTGTTTTATTTTGATTTAGGAGGTTAGTTTTGCAATTAATTTTTTTTTAAAGTTATAAAATGAAAAAAATTTGTTACTTAGATTATAAGAGCAATTCTTCCATAAAAATAAATAAAATATAGAATAGAGTAGAATAGAAATGAAGAGTATCACAATTAAGAATAATATTTTAGAATTACAAAATAAACACAAAAAATATTGAGAATTCTCAATACTCCCCCACACATCCAAACACAGCCTAACAATTTTAACTATGGGTGATTAAAAACAAAAAAACAAAAAAACCTTATAAATTACAAATGATTAAAAAAAGAATGGATGTAACATACACCTACCGAGGAAAGTTTTTTACTTATTTATTTTTTTGAAAATAAAAATAACTTGTCACTTTCAGAGAGTACAAGAAGAACAATTTGTACTAAAGATTAAAAAATTATAAATATAAATTTATGAAAATATTAATATCTAAAAATATCAATACCGATATTACACCTTTTATAAAATAAATATTTTGTTGAATATATATCAAGATATAACAGAATATTTTCATTTATACTGTAAAAGGATTGCATCAAGTAATCAAAGATATGCTTCATCAATCCAAAAACATAAATTGTTTTACTAAAAACAATGAATAGTTAATATTTAGTATATACTCAAGTTTTATAATTTAGAATTGAAAAATTGTTCAATCACTCACTACTATAAAGAAGGGTTTTGACATGAGTTGAAAACTTATGCTAAAACCTTTTGGCATCGGTTTAAAAACAACGATGTATCCACTAATGTGGAAATGGACTAACGGCGAATCTCCCATGGAGTCTACCATCTAGTGATACTCCTCTACCTGAGCTCTAGCTCGCAACTCACTGGGAGTGGGAGATGAAGATGATTCAGGTCCAAACTTGGCATGTGAAGCAGTAGTAGAGGAAGTAGAACCTCTGACGCCCTTCACTTTCCAGCTAACTCCTCTCACATGACCGCGTCGTTCGCCTAGCACTCTTCTTGTGATTGCGTGCTCGTCAACCTTGGCACCCCACGAACTAGCCTCATGAGTATGAGACAGGAGCTCTTATGACAATCTATCCTGAAATATTACAATCAAATTTTAATTACCGAAATTTTAATACATCAAACATATTTTAAAATATTATAATCAAATTAATTATAACTTACATAGTCCTATTTGGCACTCTAGTTCACCCACTAACCTTTTTTGTCAATATAAAACATCCTGAATGAGTTAATGACCCTAGACCATTCTTCGGTTTGGGGATTCCTCTATACAAAAATTAACAAAGTCTGTTAATAACACTTATATATAACATTAATTAATAAAAAAATTATATATTTAAATTAATATATTACCTTGTCGAATCGAGTTACTGAAAAAGTCTTCGAGCCTTGCAAACTGCCGTACTTTGACATTTGTCAGTTACCTTTATTTTTAGCGCTACATTCTTGAAAAAAAAAAACAAATTAAATAAAATTTAATAAATAAATTGTATGAAGAATAGTAAGTTGAATATTTACTACATATTTTGGATCAGCGAACATGCCGACACACCTAACCCAATCATTGATGCTAACCGATCTGAATGGAACATTTGGCCCATTTTCCTCGTAGTAGATGTGGGCCTCGTGCTTGTAGTCCCAGTATCGATCGGCACCCTTCCGATCAACACCCACTTGAACTGCCTAGTACTCAGCCTCAGACTGATTCCCTCGCAGATTGAAATAGTGCTACAATAATTTAAATTATATTAGTTTATAATAATCAATAAATTAATTGAAAATACGTCGTACTTGAATTAAGTACTTGAACCGCATTTAGCATTTGTTCCTTGTAATGTTGAGGAACACGTGACCAATCCCAAACGTAGGGGGCACAGTATGTTTTATTTGGTTCCCCACACATCTGGACACCAGTTTGGAGTTCGAGCTGATAGGAACCAGTGTATGCTCCTTCTAATCAAACTGAATGAGGAGCGGTCTACACCCGTTTGCATTGTACAGTTCTTGTAAGTTGAGTCCTTTAGAGATGCTCCTTTTTTTTTTTTTTCGTTGTGCTACATTTATATAAAAAAAATTTGTGTTATATAATCAGTAAAAAATGAAAAGAACGATTAAAATAAATCTAATATATAAGACGCGTAATACTTACAAGACTCGCATTGACTAGGTACACGTGAACCGCTTCGAAAAGGTGGATCGCCTCCGGCATCTCCTCCATGAGACAAATAACATCGACCATATTTATTAAATCACAAAACCAAATCAACATAAATTCAGAAACTCGACAAAATATCTCAAATCAACATAAAATCACAAAATATCCCCAATTATAACAGAATATCCCAAATTAACATAATTTCGCAAAAATCCACAAATAATCCCAAAAAGCAACATACAATCACAAAATATCCCAAATTAACATAATTTTTCAAAAATCCACAAATAATCTAAAAAATCAACAGAAATCAAAATTTAATCACAAAATATCCCAAATCAATATAATTTCTCCAAAATCTACAAATAATCCCATAAATCAAGAGAAATCAACATATAATCACAAAATATCCAAAATCAACATAATTTCTCCAAAATCAACAAATAATCCCAAAAATCAACAGAAATCAACATATAATCACAAAATATCCCAAATCAACTCAATTTCTCCAAAATATCCTCAAAGAAAATCTAACACACCAATCTATCTCTAAAATTCCATAAACACACAAATTTATCTCTAGAATTCCATAAACACACAAATTTATCTCTAAAACTCCATAAACATACTGATAAATGGTTAAAAAGTTATACCAACTACAAGTGGGGAAGACGAACAACGGAGAGGAAGGTTGGGTGGCGGCGACGGCGGTAGAAATCTGGCAAGAAACGACAGAGCTATAGGAGAAGGTGAGGAGAAATGAAGGAAAAATGGGCTTCTGCCTGATTTTTAACAGCAGATCCTATAGCGATGACATATGTCGTTGCTATAACCTAACCATGTTGTTGCAATATAGAAGAGTTTTTAGTCAATAGCGATGACCGTCGCTATAGCTTGACTCTAACATTTTCACCAACTTGCTTACCTCGAAGACCAAAACCGTTATAACAGCGACATTATATACCTATAGCAATGAAAAATTTTGTCGTTATAGGTTTGTGCGGGAAAGTTTCCCGCCTAATATTTCTCTCGAAATGAGCAAATAAATTTTCAGCGATATATCACCTCTATAGAGTTTGTGCTGGAAATTTTAGCACCTAAGTTTTCCACGAAAATATCCCCAAGAAATACAATGACTTGTGATCCTTTAGCTAGCGATGACATGTCGTCACTATTGTGTTTTCGGCAAAAAAATATTTGGACCAAAAAAAATTATGCGAATGAAGAAACCTTATAACGACAACGAGATAAACATATTAGCAACGACTGTCAATATCGTCGCTATAAGGTTGCTGCTATAGCCCTCTTTTCTTGTAGTGTAAGTCATTTCTCTTTTCTTGTCAATGATTTTATATTCTTGAACATATACCCTTTTTCCTGGGAAAAAAATATTTGCGCCAAAAAAATTTCCGTGAATGAGGAAACCCTATAACGACGACGAGATAGACATATAAGGTCACTGCTATAGCCCTATTTTCTTGTAGTGTAAGTCATTTTTCTTTTCTTGTTAATGATGGTGTCTTCTTCAATACATATACCCCTTGAAAATCTTCTTGCACCTAGGCCACATCTTCATTATCAATGTCATCACATTCGAGAAGTCCTTTACTAAATGATGGAGTTTCTTCGATATGGTCACATACGTCACCACTATCGTACACTCTTGGCTTTGTTGTGAGTACTATGGACCACCTTCCACCGTTTGGATCATTAACATAAAAGACTTGTTTGGCTTGAGATGCGAATATAAATTGATCACCGAGATCAACCTCTTTGTTCAAATCAACCAAGGTGAAGTTGTTTTCATCAACCTTCACCCCACCCTTATTGTCAACCCACTTGCACTGAAAAACTAGCAACTTGAAGTGTGTGTAGCTTATTAGTTCCCAAATGCCTTCAATAACACCATAGTAACATGTTCGCATATATTGGATTCTTATCCTTAGCACTTGATATGTGTAATGAATCAGCCTTCACCATCACACCACTATTTTGTGTGGTGCTTCTTACATCATGATCACAAGTATTGAAGTAGTACCCACTGTAGCTCAACACGACTTGCTTCGGTTCATTTGTAAGCCACCTCACATGTTGGGAAATTGTGTGTTGTGGTCATGCTAATTCTGTTTCAATCTTCCTTTTAAACAAAGAGATAAAAATCTTTTTGTGTTCCACTTGCAACCATTTCTCAGTTTTGGGTTCATCAGGTAAATTGTTTATATGAAATTCAAATGCTCATGCCGATAAGAATCGACAATGGTTGTATTTTACAAGACGTAGTAATGAGCCTCACAAAATATCTTATAATCAATGGATATCACTTTGAATCCCGATCTACTATCGATTCTCTTCTCGACCCCCCTAAGTATCCCAATAGTCCGGGCGTTGGCCAAGTACTTGGAACAAAATTCCACAGTTTCTTCCGCAATATAGCACTCTATAACGCATCCATCGGGTCTGTGGTGATTCTTTACATACCTTTTAATATTTTGTACATCCACCTAAACCAAACTTGGCCATCAAATTTAATGACCCTTGGCAAGTGGATTGTCAAGTGCAACATTACATCAAAAAAGACCAGTGGGAAGTATTTTTCCAACAAGCACAAAGTAAGAGTCACCATCGATATTTTTCTATCAATAGAGCTAAGTAAAGTCTATAACATCCCTGGTTGTCTCGGACCTGAAATTAACATTGTCAGCATCACAAACTTTCTCTTCCTACACAAGTGAGGTGGAAGATTGTAATTGACGAGAAGAACATGTCATGTGCTATGACTACTACTTTGAAGACTATAAAGATTCATCCCATCTGTTGACAACCCAAGATGGAGATTTCTTGCCTCTTTTACCATATAATTTATCACTTGTCTTCCATTGCGGAGCATCAGCTAGACAAAGCATGCCATCATTAATTTGTTTATCCGCGTGCCAAGTTAAATTTTTAGCATGGCTGTCATTCCGAAACAACTATCTAAACCTCAGAATAGGAGGAATGTACCATAAAACCTTCGCAGACACCACCTTCTTGTTAGTCCCTTTATTCTTCTCTAATTTCCACCTTGAGACCCCACAAACATGAGAATATTCTAGATCTTTGCACTCCTTCCAATAGAGAACACAATCATTGCGGCAAGCATATATCTTCTCATACCCCGTCCCCAAAGCTGCCATTGCCTTTTTGACGTCGTACATGGATGTAGAAATTTCATTAGGTTAGAGAGAATTTATGCAAGTAATTTCAATAATTATGATAAGCTCTCTTGTCACTCCACCCGTTTTTCAAATTGTACAAACAAACTATCATCGATAATTTTGTGAAGTTGTTTGTACATCCAAAGTAAAGAAGTTTCTCTGTATCTCCCAATAGTCTTTCAAATTGTTCATGACGATCCACTAAGTCCTCTTCTATATCACTAACCATACCAACAACATCATCTTTAACGTCATCAACTACAACACCCATAGTAACACCATTAAAGTTCACTAATAATGATGAGCTACCACCTTCACCATGCCAAATCCACATTCGATAACTAGTGATAATGCCGTTAAAAAAAAAAGATGGCCCTTCACCTATCTGACGGGATGCAACAATTTATTATCGCATCTTAAACAAACAATATATATGATTACTAGCCCCTGCATTTGACAGCTCTTTCTAAAAATTTATCAACCTCTCTTTGATACTCTAGTGACATTGTAGGTTTTCTCCTCTAAACTCGATCCATTTCTCGAAATTAAATATTCGAAAAATATCGGCAGAGTCTCCACTTAAAAAACAACAAACTTTCTGCAAACATTGTATAAAAATACATCCATATCCAATTCACTTCAGCACATTCATTAATCAATAAATTAAAAATTTATTAAAAAAAAACCTAAAATATTAAGAATTTCAAATTAAACTTATAAAACAATTTTGCACTAAATTATTCACTCTGCAACATTACCCATATTATTTTTACTACTATTTCATCGATAATTAACACACATTAATACAAAATCATCAACAAATTAACAATTTCATTCAAAAACAACCTAAAATTAAATTTTTCATCAAATTAAGTTTATAAATCCCAAATTTCAATATTCTAATCCATACAAACAATTACCCACAATATTTCTAACACAAATGCAACCACAAAACAACATTTAATCAGTTCATTCTCAAGAAAATTCAAATTATTTCCAAATTTCTCCAAAAATTCTAAAATTACAAACTAAATGTTTAAAATGCAAACCTTACTAAAATGTAGCCTTAAATGAAATATTTTGCTACCCCAACTCGTAGGCTTGGTTAGAAATTGGTTGGAGGTGAAGAAAGTTGCCGGAGTAGGAAATTTGGAGGAATTTGGCCGAAATGAGGGTTCTAGCCGTGAGTTGGAGAAGAGCAGAGAATCCGCATCAGTTCCTAAAAACCGATGCCAAACGTCCCAATGTGCCTGACATGTTTTAAATTTTAACTGGGAGACTTAACTGACGCTGTTTTAGAAGACGTCGTCAGTTTTCACCAAAATTGATGCCAAAAATGTTCCTCTCACAAAGTCATGTCCCAGCTTTTGGGAAACGGCGTCAGTTTTCACTAAAACTGACGTTGTTTCCCTATTTTTAATATTTTTCAATTAATTCCAAAAAATGGAAACAACATAGGTTTTGGAGAAACCCATGCCGTGCCTACTGTTTCCTATGGAACATTTTGTAATAGTGACTACAAAATAATAATAATAAAATATATTTTTTACAGTAAAAGTATATTATATTCCGACGCATTTTTTGTTTGTTTGGAATTTATCGTAAAATTATGACACTTATTAATATAAAGTGTAATTGTTTTTTTTTTTCTTTTTTTGCACAATTATTTTGTGAAAATGCCTCTTATTATGAACTTTTAAAACTTTAAAAATGCTACAAAATTTTCCCGTACATAGCTTTGGGACATTTTGGAAATCTTTTGCAGCAATTTATATTTAGAGCTAAGAACATGTTTGTTTTTTATTAAATAGTGCCATAACAAAAGTTGTATCCCATGATTGCTTTCAGGAAAGAAAAAAAAAATTGTATCCAACTATCCATGTGATACCTAATTATTAGAGTACTGTATAAAATTTTGGTTGCTTCTATAGTATTAATCACTATCGATAATGATTTCATCAATAACTTTTTAATCACATTATATTTTTCGATAATTTTTGAATATATTGTTCTCTAATATTATAGAGATATCTCTATTATAAAATTTTGTTGTAATCTGAGTTTACTTTAGGAGATATATAACTTTTTGTACTAATTGCAAATTTTATTTTTGTATTTTTTTAGTGAATATAAAATGTATTATATCTTTTAAATGAAAGTTCATATTACAACAAAATTTTATAGGGATATTTATATGATATTAAAGAATATATTCAAAAATTGTAAAAAAAAATATGATGTGGTTAAAAAGTTATTGATGAAATTACTACCAATAGTGATAAAAAAATAAAAATTCACTACCGAATTTTTTTCTCATATATATATATATATATATATATATATAATTTTTATTTATTTTTTAATCTTTTGGAAAAGATAATTAAAACATTTGGACTTTGAAGAGTACGGAAATAGAGTTTAGGATTATAAATGATACAAAATAGAACTTAAGAACTAAAATAAAAAGAGGGGTAGATCTTGGGGACCTCTAACATTTTAAAATGCGTGAAAATATATAATGTTATTAGTATACTTGTCCAATTGAGTATAAATAATGTAGGTTACCCAAAAAAAAAAAAAAAAAGCTAAATAATGTGATTCGACTAACCTCTTAGCTAGGACCACCATGTTCTGGTTTTGGAGATGAAATTACATCAAGGAAAGACTATTATAAGTCTTGGAAATATATTTTGGTAATGCCTATATGAGAAAAACAATCATAACATTGCCAATGAGAGGCAGACTAAGATAGCCGCACACATACGTTTTATCATTCTACGGGCAAACGAATCCCGCGAATGAGATTAGTTTACGACATATTTAAAAAATAATAATAAGGTGGATATAGAAATCCGACCTTTGTTACAGAAACAAGCAAAAGTTTTAGACTAGCTATGCAAAATATAGTTGGTAAAAAAAAAAAAAAAAGTATATTTGGACACAAAATTATATTCCGTTTATTGTTTTTACTCTATTAATAATTTTTTGAGATAAAATTATTTTCTTTAAAAAAGTTTTAGTCATGAAGCTTTGGAAACGACTTAGAAACAAAACTTTTATCTTTTAATTGTGATAACTTTAGCTATAACATTTTAAAAAAATTATTTCAAAACTAACTCAACTACTAAAAATATTTCAAACAAGCAACTACTTTTATGAAATAAATTCAAAATAATCTTAATATATATTCTTTAATATAAATGTAGAAAATATAAAGAAACAAATAAATAAATTTTTTTTGAACGGCAAAAATATTTATATTAGTGTAGTTATAGTATTCCCAAAAGTACAAGAATAAAAACAGATCGGCCGAACCACCCCCTAATCAACTTACATATGGAGTATCTTGTTGTCTTTTTTTATTTTTTGACGGGTATCTTGTATATATGTCTTGACTCTTCAGCGACCAGCCTCCTTTTTTTTTTTTTTTTTTTAAGACAAACATCATCGTGGCCCTTCAATTAAAATTTTAATATCAAAATCACCCATATATATAATTCAAAATAATTCCTAAATAACAATATTTGACCCTTTATCATTTATAAAATTTGACATAATACAACTCATTAGAGAGTTTGTAATATATATTTTTCATAATCACCAAAATTAACCATAATTAGTACTTGTAGATTCCACACGAGTCGCTAGAAGTTGTCATTGTAGTCATTTTCGCCATCAAATTTTAAATCTTTACCAATAACAAACAAGAACTCCGATTGAGATGAAACTTGTCATATTGGTTTCATATTGAAGAGGAAAACAAAACTCACCACTTTATTCCTGTTGAAAATTGCGAAAAATTGACAAAAATTATCGTTTTAAACAACTATTCATTATAAGGGCCATTTTGGCACTAAAATTCCAAATTAGAGGGCCTCTAGTGATACTTGTCCTATTATTAATTATAAAATTTTGATGGTTACATCAACTTCTGTCTTTAAGTTACCCCTATTTCACGATTATCCAAGAAAAACAGATTTACTTACCAGCACCCAAGAACGTTTACGTTTGTATATATTCATTTTTATTAATTTTATATATAAGAAAAGGTTTATCATATATATATATATATATATATATATATATATATTTTGACGGGAAAGGTTTAGTATATTGTCAAGGGTTGACCCTGCTAAGCAGAAATAACGGGGAAAGATGAAAGAGACCTCGGATTGAAGATGTTTTTGGAGTTGAAGAAAAGCAACATAAGATCTTGAGAGTAAACAACATCTTTTGATGACAGATTTTTGACATCTTAGAGATTGTTTGTTTTCTTGATTTTGTTGTTGAAGCTTTAGAAAAATGCTTTATCTCTTGGGACATGTATTTTCGTAAAGGTACCTGGTTTTCCTCTTCTGGATCCCTTGGATTTTCAAGGGAAAACGATGATGATTATTATTATTTTTTTTATTTTTTGTATCTCCTCATGGCATTATCTTCTTTCACAATATGTAGAATTAAAAGCACAAAATGATATATATATTTTGAGACTTGCTTTAGTTGCATGGTTCTTGATTCAGATGGTTAAGCTGAAAGTTGTTAAGTAATAGAACGTGATATACATATTTTTTTCTTTATCAAATGACTTGCAAATAATTAACTTTTATATTCCCATAAAAAGAGTAGATTTTCTTCTCTTGATTGCTGGTTTAGAACCAAAAAAAAAAAAAATTTCTTCTTTTCACGCTGCTTTTTCTAAAACGACTTTTCTAAGGTAAATAAGGTATCTAACTTGAGGCTTAGGACTATGTGTACCAAAGTAATTTGAACGGAGCTGATAAAGATTTTGTGGGAAGAAAACATATATATATATCAAAACTTGCATAAACAAAATTGTTCGCATCTTAAAGATTTCAAAATTGGAACTTTAGAGACAAAACAACTACTTGGTTATCCCTTTCGGTAGATTTTGTAAATATTATATTATTTTGTTGTCTTTGTAATCTTTGGTTATCGTTTTTACAGGAAGGAGCAAATGGGAGAATACTTATTAAATAACACTAATAAAAAATCAATAGTTTTCAGAACGGAGCTAGCAATGAACATAAATAAGACGTTATTAGAAGGAGAAAATGTACTATTACAACATAGCATCTCCTTGTTCTTACTGTTATTATCGTCATCTTTTGTTGTTGTTAACGTTATTTTTTTTCTTCTTTCTTGTTTACAATTGTATTAATACTTTTTAAGCACTATACTTTTGTAGCATCCTTGTTTCATAACTATTTATTTTCTTTATTATTTTTTTCCTTATCAGTACTGATCACTCAGAATCGATGCAAAAGAAAACCACACCAAGTCTCCAATTGTGAATCACAAGCTCACGCCTACTCAATATGTACCCAAGATATCCTTACCAAGACTTTTCCTTTTGTGTTGCAAATTAATATAAGCTGGTAATAATATACATAGACTTTTTTTTTTTTTTTTGGGTAAATAATATATATGGACTTGCACATTAGTGTAAGGGTTATAATTATTTTATCCCTTCGATTTGCAATAATACCTTAAATTTCATCACTATTAAATATTCATTTAATTTTAGAGTTCTTAGTAAATCTATTAGTATATTTCAGATTTTTTTGACAAAGAAGTTTATTCCAAATTTTATTCTCTGGGAAAAACCACGGATTAGTTGTATTTGGTTGGAAGTTTTAGTAGGAGAATTTAACGAGGGGCGTGTTCTAGACTAGTTCTAGTTCCCCTAGTTTAACTATGTCTGTATTTTTGGATTAGTTAATTATTAAGTCTTACAAAAAAAAAAAAAAAAGAGCCTTTATGGATCTATATAATTATATGTTTTCAGGTGATGAGTGGTAGACAACAACGGTGTTAACCTTTATCCTCAATCACGAAGGTACGTCTTATAAGCCGGACTAAGTTTGTACCTTTTCCATAAACGGTAGGAATATGTTTTTTGTTTAATCATAAGTATTTCTAATGTATAACGTTTAAAATAAAACATATTTTTGAATAATTTCAATTATATTGTTCTCTAATTAGAATTATCTCTGTAAAACAATGAGAATTTTGACTTATATAATCATTTATCTATTGTTTAGATTAGTAGAAGTAACTCCTAAAAAAAATATTTCTAGAGAAAAAGAAAATCCTATATAACTAATATTGGAGTCATGTAGTTAATAAATATTTTAGTATGACTCCTAGAAAATCTTTTTTAACAAAGATATTTCTAGCTCCTCTACTAAAAAAAATATATTTCTAGCAAATCAGAGAACATTTAAATAAATAAAAAAGGCCGAAAATATGTTGTAATTAAAAAAATATACTGAAAAGTTCTATTAATAGAAAAAGAAAGGGAAAAAAAAATTACTGTACAAGCACCCTGAACAAGCATGTATTCTAATTTATAGATATTCCTTACCTTACAAATATATACATATACATGCAAAAGTGAATATACGTATAATATATATGTGTGTGTGTATGTGGGTATATGTGAATCTGTATTCTAGGCTACAGAAACAAGCATGCATTTTCAGAATCAACACATTATATGAGATAAAGCATGTAATAGAAAAGAAAAAACATGTTAAAAGTATAAAATATCCTCATTTCAATGTTTGCATGTCAAGTGAAAATACGTATGAAAGTTTCATAAGCGAAAGTATGGGGAAAAAAGCAATTGCAAGTCACAAACACAAAAAAGGGCTATTATAGTAAAGAGTATACGAGTCTTTATCCCCCCATATCTGTCTTGTTTCGTTTTATTTTCTCATTTAGACGGTGCTATGACGTCTTTAGGTGGAGGCTGAGTGGTTGTAGAATCTTCGGGCTTCTTGGGATTTGGGCGAGTTGGTTGGAACATATCGCCACCAGTAGGCTGAGACGAAGGCATTTCGGCCGGAAACCTAAAACAACCTTGTGAATACAGGTTTGCCAATCGTTAGTCATTTATACGATACAATAAAATATATATGATCCAGCAATCCATTTATAAGCTTATGATTTATACAACAACAAAAGAAAAGAAAAACAAAAGGAAGAAGATCATGCTTTATTTTTCTCGATAATAATTTTCTAAAAACTAAACTTTTACATATATTTTCTGGGGAATATGGAACTTGATTTACGAATAGTATCTTAGAAGTTAGAACTGAATCCAATGATTCAACATGGTAGTAGTTTCAATATATATATCAAAAGGTGTTAGATGGTAATCCCATCATCCTTGAGTCGGTCAGTAAAAATCCGGCAACAACAACAAGGATTTGAGCTATACTTTGATCAGGAGTATTATGCTTAATTTTGTTGGCAGTGGACACCACTATCATTTGGTGAAGGATGGTAAGAATATTATAGTTTGAGACACCATCTCTATTCCATTCATAAATAGTGTTCCACTATATTGGTTTTCATTAATTTGACTGGCTCCTTCTTGAACTATATCTGGGAATGTTGCTCTAGGGTAATATAACTTTTGAGGAGTTTTTCAAGTAATTTTATTAATTTCAAAATTACTTTGGGTATCAGAGGTTTTATTATCAGTTTCACTTAGGATGGCTATATGGTTTATTTATCCTTTTATAGTTGACCATTTCCTAGAGTACATATGTCTAAGAGAGGGTAATCTATATTATTTTTGTGAGCATAAATTTCAAACCAAGTAAAGAAAGTAATTTGAACTTCCTTAGTAGGTTTAAAAAAAATGGATACTTGGTTCTTCAGTTTTATGTTTTAATAAGTCGAGAGAAAGAAAAAAAATCTCTGAAGCATGTAGAGTATTGTAAGAGCATTTAGCTCAAGTATGCTTTGGGAAAAAGATTGCTTCTTGGAATTATTTATCCAATCCAAAAAGGGGTGTCTTAAGCTATACTTATTTCTTGAAAGAAGCTGTAAGATTTATCAACAACTTAGTGTATTTAGATTTTGGGTGTGAGAACATCTAGGAAAGTGTGATTCTATACATAGTGAGTTTTTCTTTGGTTGTCTTCGACAAGAACCATTGGTTTTCTCTTAAGTTTAGAGTTTTCCACATAATTAAATACGTTATTTGTGATGATTGTGATTAATTTCTATGTTGTTCGTTGACATTTCAACAAAAGTTGGATCCTGATTTCCTAAGAATTCTTATTTCAATTGATATTCTAATGTCAATTGATATGTTTCAATGCATAGTGTACAATGTACAAGATAACAAGTTAATTACTACATCATCTAAACAAGTTTAAATTAGTTGAAAAGTTGTCCAATGCCCACAACAACACAAACGGTGAATCACTCTTGTAAGGATCATGTATAAGATTTTTCCCCTAAACTAGTAAGGCATTAATTATTTAGTTTTTAAAATTGGGTAACATGGAACTCTTTATAGTGAAGGATTTCATATTCATACTCAAAGTTGGTAAATTATGACCTATGTAACGATGATCATTACACCTACGACCTACTTAAGCAAAATTAAATTTTTCTACAACCTTGCTAAGGAAATTTAACTACAAATATCATCATTAGATCAACCATAACAAGAAAAAAAAAAAAAAAAAAAAAAGATAATCCATCACCCAAAGCATAGTTTTTTCTGCCATATTTTCCACAATCAAATGATGAAAAGATCAATTTCACGGATTCAGAAGTTCATAGCTAAATAAAATTTACTGCACTTACAATGAAAAACAAAAAACATGAATAATTGAGAATATTATTTCAAACGCCTACTTAACCATACACTTGTAATCTCAAACTTAAGAAGAAAAATATCAAAAATTGAGATGACGCATATGTCTTTTTAGTCGAAACAACACAATGTACACCTGTTTAATTAATTGCTTGCCAAAACTGCTAAAGGGCTAGTCAAACTCTCAGTTTGTATTAGAGCTTATACAATTCCTAGTTTCCCACAAATTATATCTGACTTACTCTAGTGTAGTGATATAATTTAAAAGTATTGTTATCTAACCACATCTGACAAATGCAACTTTGAACGGCTTAGAGAACAAACTATGGTTAATTGTATCATCAATTAATGGTGATTGATGATCATGAACCTACAAGAAGTAACTTCACCTAGCAAATTTGAGTGAGAACTATTGTAATATGTGTTGTTACAATCAAAATAAATACAAAATACTTAATTACCAAGAGTTTCAGAGCATGGTTCATGAACCACACACATATGTACGTGTTGGGTGGGCTAGAAAACCATATGGCATATCTAGCCATTCAAATTCTTCCTTTGTTTTGCACCCAGTATCCTATTCAGTTGTGTGTTCTATATGAATTTGGAGAATTAATGCCTTGATTCCTCTAGTTCATAAAGCATCTTATACAATTTAAGGATTGTAAAACCTACCTACAGTAAATTCTTTATATGAAGCTCCTCAAGCTCTCACATCCCTATTTGGCATAAGGAGTGTTCACTTGTTACTACTACAAAATTTCATGTCCTACAGCTCTCACAACCCTTTTGAAAGCTACAACCAGAAACAAAAGTAATATAAATATTGAATGTCTCCCATAGGAGACAAAGCTGCTAGTAAAAAATCTTGAAGGGCCAACTTTATTTTTGCAAATTTAGTCACAACTGATGTTGTGAATGGTTGGGGATTGTATCACATCTTTCAACTTAAGCCTTTCTATCCCAAACGTCACTATTGAACCAGGCTCTTTATATAAGTTTTAAGCAGAAATTGTGGAGGAGAACTAGCCCTACACTACTTGCAAACATTTCCTAAGTTCAACTCTCTGCTATGCAGCATCAGCATAATTCTTTTTCATGCTATCAAATACACACACACTACAATTTTTACTACAAAATATTTGTAGACAAATTTAAAATTTGTTGTATGATATGTCAAAAAGATTATAATGGTAGGAAGCAAGGTAATTCTTTTTCCAATGCATTATTTGACCGATTATTGGCTGCATCATATAGTTTTTATTGTTGATTGGCTCATCATGCGTACTGCATATTTCTCCAAAAAGCTTATTAAGGCTATCATAGCATCCTAAACACATAAAGGCCTTCCGCCATTCACTTCCCCTAAAAATCAATTTAATTAGCTTGTTTGAGACAATATTTTAAAAAATCCTATCCTACTCTATTCTCCAAAAATCGTTTTTTTCCCTATTCTAACTATTATCCTATTCTATTCTATTATGTGGATCCCATCACCTTTTACATTATCCTACTATATTTTATCATCTTACACACCTAAACCCTATTACCTTTTACATCTTACACACTTATACTCAACCACTTTTTACATTATATTATTAATATTCCCACCATCTTTTACATAAACTATTTTTTTTATATTATTTTATTATTAAACCTCAATATCTTCACCATCTTTTACATAAAATTATTTTAATCTTGTGGACCCCATTTATTTTTACCAAAAATTTTATAATCCTTTTAAAAAATTATCCTGCTCAAATCACTAAAATCCTATTTAAATTGCGTCTCAAACAAGCCCAGATCACATTTTGTATCATTTTGGTTCTCTAAAACCCTAAATTCTAAACCCTAAACTCTGAACTTTAACCCTATTCGTTTTATGAAAAACAAAATTGGATTGATTTATATAAGAAAAAGAAATAAGCTTTTTTCTTCTTTTTGACAAAAGCTCAAATCTCTTCAAGTAACAAAATAAGGCAAGGCTTTTTTAACTTTGGTTCCCTAACATCAAATATTGAAATTTGAATCAAATTCTGAGAAGCCCTGTCCTCTCAATCATTCCATAAGCTTGTTTCTGTTAGTGTTCTATTACTAATTTTTTTTATCATAAAAATGATTCAAGTCCCCCAACTTCTACATCAATATTTACCAAAAACCAAACATTATGTTTAAAAAAAAAAAAAAAAAAGGGAGAATGAAGACCAATAACGCCTTCTGACAAACCGACAAGCAATATTAACAGCTCCAGTTTTTCCAAGAAAGTGCAGTTTGGATTTTCAGCACCAGGTTTCCCGAGATACATTTTGATTTTCAAAAAGTTCTCTGACGAGAAACCCACAAGAAGAGTGAGAAGAAGAGAAAGAGACAAGGAACAACTCGACGAGGATGAAGATCGATGGTTTTCTTTATTTTAAAAAATAAAGGCCATTGTGAACCTGTTATTTGTTTCCATCAAAAAAAAAAACTGTTGATTTGTTAAAACTGAAAGTACTTCTGATAAAACTACAAATTACAAGGCACTAATATGATAAGTTTCCTATTCGAAATTATGAACAGTAGCCTCAAAGATTTTAAATCCACTGTTCATCTTTCATGAGTGGATTAACTAACCCTACCACGATAGTAACAACCCTACACAGCTAATCCAAAACTAGCCGTTAAGCTAATATATATCCACAATCCAATAAGATTAAAATCACAAGCCGTTTAACGTCAATATCAATATTCTTATGCATTTGACTTTTATTAGGCTTTTGTCCACTTTATTATGTATTAATATAAACAATGTTTATTTGTAGGGATTATATTTTAAAGAAAGTTACATAAAAGTGTGTGCAAAAAGTTGTTTTCAATAAGATTAATAATTTGATAACCAACCATTTTAAAAAATAATTTGATAACCAACCATTTAAAAAAATGATTTGATAACTACCAAAGTTTGTGGTCAATTCCTTCCAAAAAAAAAAAAAAGGCTTGTGGTCAATATAAAATTGTTAAAAAGAGAGCTATTGCACAAGCTCAAGCTAATCTTTTTTTCTTCTTTTATTACCTTAAAATCTAGTTTGGAGAGGGATCTCAACCAGGTGAGATATATTCATTTGTATTATTCTTTTCAAATACCTTTTTAAGAAAATATTTTGTTTTCATGATGGGTCGGGAAATTTGGGTTCCCCACCTGGAGGGTTCTGGATGGTCCGGAAGTTAATGCAAAACCATCTTTGAAATCCTTTGAAAGTGCCACCCAAAGATGAGAAGAAGCAAGTCGAAGGAAGAGACTTCCGGAGGATAGACTACAGAAGGAGGAAGACCGCCGGAAGATGAGGCTCATCCAAAGGATCACAATTAACTTCAAAAGTCTATAAATAGTTTGCTAAGTTAGTTTAGAAGGACACTTTTCATTTTTTACTTTTCAAAAGTTGAGTGTAGAACTTAATTCTCTCTCAATTTTTTATACTTAGGAAGGCTGAATCTTAGGATCATATGTTAGAAGATTTGTCTTTCTTCTTTAATTATGCATTGATTACTTAAAATAAGATTTGAAGAGATTTTATTGTTTGTTCAGAAAATCTGCACAATCACATGATTATCTAATAAGTTCTTTCTCTAATTGTTTATATTTTCAGGACATATTTCATCTATGTTCCTGAACTATGGGGGTTGTTTTAACATGCTCAAATTTTATAATCTTAATTTTGTCAACTTGTTTTTGATTATTGAATAATTAGAAGATTAAAACTTCTGTGCTCCTCTAAGATTAATACAGTTTAGAGGTTTCAATGTAATTTTCTGTGCGGGCGTGATATTTATTATTTGATCATAAATTTTTTTTTTTTCTTGGTAATAAAATAAGTAGCATGCCATTAAAAGAAACAAAGCAAACAACAGAGGCAACACATCTGCTGATACCAGAGAAACAGCATCAGGGAAAAAAGTCAAAAGAAGCAGGGAGAGAAACTAGAAGAAAAAACTTAGTAACAAAAAGTAAGGTTGTCAGCCAAGCTATTATCCAACCAAGAACATGACCAAAATGCACAGCAGTAAAGGACTTGAGAGACAACACATTATATGCTGATTATAAACTTAGTGACATTATATGCTTTTCCATTTGAGCTAAATGAAAGAAAAAGTTTCTGAAAAAAGCACAGAGATGCCTATATGCACATTCATTACTAAGCAAATTGTGAAGCAAAACAATTGAAAATATGATATAAAACGAAGCTCGTTTGTATGTACACACAAAAAAAGTTGGTTACAAATCTTCAACAAAAAAAAAAAAAAGGTTGGTTACAAGCAACACAAATAACACACTACTTAAATTAAGAGAGTAAATATAGCACAGATGTGTGCCTATATACACATTTATTAGTAAGCAAATTATAAAGAAAAACACTGTGAAAATCATGTACAACAAAGAATAGTAATCAAAATATTGAAACCCTAAAAAAAAAATCCACTTTTTAAGCATGATGTAAAAACATGTCCGTATGTGAGGATTATCGGGCAAAGTGACAACCAAAAAATAACAAATCTATGTGCATATAGAATGCCAAAATTTTCCCCATGGTAGGACAAAAAAAATACAACTTATTTAAACAAGCATCAAATCATCATGTATTATTCATTTCCTTTACACATAAACAAGAATTCAAACTATGGTACAACAATATCGGACAAAGATTAAAACGAAAAATATATCAAATACAAACAATATCAACAAGCAGAGAGGGACAACAATTTAAACCAAATCAAAATTATATTCAATTTATTATTGTTTCGGAAATATCGTTAGATAATCAACCAGTCAATCAACAATATTTATACTCCACAATCGAGATGATACCCTCAAGAGCAAACTTAGGGTGTATCTCTCTTTTGTAAGAAATACTAAATTAGTGCATCAGATCTGGAAAGATTTATCGCCAATTAGATCAATCAAGAACATGGTCTTTCTGAGCCTCGACCATCTAGATCAGCAGCTCAACCAGTCTTGGTTCTTTAATTAGAATTTAGAACAAATGGAAGTTTTATACATAAAAACATGTTACCTTGAAAAGATGAACTGCTTTAAAGCTCCTTGTTCCTCTCCACGATTATGCTGCTGATAAGAAAACAACACAATGTTTAGGGTTCGGATTGGGAGAGACGAGGGTTATTTATGAAATCTAATTACTTGATCGTTAAGAAAACCCTACAAAAACTTTAATTTTCACTTATTAGCCCCATCGCCTCTTTCATTTTATTTTTTTTGGGCAGACCAATTTTCTATTTTTCTTCCACAATAATAATAATTATTTTAATTTTATCCTTAAAAAATATATTTATTTAATTTTTTTTGTGACATATTTAATTTTATCGTTGAAATAACATAAAAATTAAATAATATTTTACAACAAAATATTGGCATTTAATAAGAAGATATTATCAGAAAAGTAAGAAAAAATAAATCAATTATAGTTAATAAAACAGTGGTATCTTAGGCATTTCCTCTCCAAATTCTAGTTATCCTTTTGCAACACGGCTTTCGAAAATATTGACCAAGTATACGTAGCGCTTATTAGCTGTCCAAGACTAGAGACAAATAGAAAGCCAACATTTTCTCACTGTTGCCTAATTTTCTTTCGATTTCTTGCACCTTTTCTTATCATTTGCTCCAAAAGAATCATGCACATCAAACATTTCTTCGTGTTTCTTTGAAATTTGGTTTCTTTATGTTTCTGGATTGATGAAATCCGAAAGCATTGAAAGTATGCCATCATTGGAGGTGATCGAAGAGGTTGATATCCATGGCCGTCAATCCCCGCACCACCAGTGTCCGCGAGCTTCTTGAATGCCCAGTCTGTACCAATTCAATGTACCCTCCAACTTAAAGGTCAACTTTTTGGACACCTTATTGTCTGAATCAATCTAGCAAAAGGGAAAGAAAAAAAAAATTATACTATCTAATAAATCACCACTGTAGTCAAGTAAACTTTATGAAGCTTCTCATGGCTTTCATAAATGTGTAGTTTCTATCTTCTATCCGCATCTACTTACTGATTTTGGAATTCTGGTAGAGAAATGGATATTCTAAGAATTCTTAGAACATGTAAATGGCCAGTCAACTTTATTCTTCAATTATACCATTATCTTCCTCTATCTTTCTTCTTGACACTTTTTATGTTCAATATATATTCCATCCATTTTGTCAATTTCTGGTCGGAAGCTAACCAGATTAGGGAGGGGAGCCGACTGGAGCTTCTTGATCTCTGTTGGGTATTAACCCTGCTGCAGGATTTTGTAGGGTAATGACCTCAGATTCTTGAGAGGCTTCAAATGTTACAACCCCTCGTTGGTAATCTGAGTGGTTGATACGTTTAGTGACACCAGAGTGGTCAAATCTGCTGGGTTTTGTTTTTTGTAATTTTTTTTTTCTTGATTGAAATATGTTGACCCCCTTGCACGAAATTAATTTTGAACTGTTCCAAAATGACTGATCCTATGTATAATATGTGTTCCATCCTTTGCACAAGAATAGTGAGAACAACTTTTATTTTGTAACGACAAAAAGCAGAAATTAAAAAGAGAGACAGAAGATACCAGATATCAATTCCAAGGTTTTATCTGTGAGGCTGCTATTCTGTGACAGATTAAGCCGTGTAAGGGAGGCAAGACCTTGGATGTTTTTGACACCTGCATCAGCAAATCCGCCACCGCATATTTCAAGGGATTGTAGGGTCTTCAAGTCTGTTGAATCTATGGAGTGTGAACAAAATTTATCATGTTTCCGTTGATAAACAGTGTGAACACAATTCACATGGTTCATAGACATTGTGAACTCAATTCACTTGGGTCAGATAGTTCACACTAGTTTATTTAATTTTACTTATGTTTGTTTGCTGACCTGACTTAAATTTTTTTGTTTTTTTTCAAGGAACGTACGTTTCTTTTGTTAATAAGACATGTACTAAAAATAAAAATAAAAAGTCAATAGTGACGACATCTATAGAACGATGTGTTGTCGCAATAGATTTATAGCGATAACTATATCGTCGCAGTTGGTCCGTGCTTGTTGTCTAATTGTGACAACATTTTATCGTCGCTATAGATATACAAACTATAGAGACAACTAATGTCGTCGGTATAGTGTTTTTTTTTTTTTTTAAATTTTGTTTTTAAAATGGTTTTATTTATTTTAATTTATTTTTTATGTTTTTAAAGGGTTGTGTTTAAATCTGTTGGGAGATATTTCCACTAGGCCTGACCCGGGTTAAATACAATCGGATCATGCCGGGTTTTTGACACCCGAAGTCCATTTTGGCCCACGCTTGACAACTAACTAGAACAACTGACAAAGTCTGAGAATGAACGGTCAAGTCTTGGCCGAGCCCGAAGCTCGATCGAACCCAAGTCTTAATCGAGCAAGGCTGGAAGAGCTCAAGGCCTTGGCCGAGCAAGGCTGGCCGACCTATCTTCGAATAGCGCGATGCTCAATGTGTTACCACACGATCTACGGGAATGCTCCTTGAAATTTCTGTACTCACTAACCCATGATGTGGTAACCGCCAACCACCTAGTCACAATAGACTTAGTGGGCTCGACCCCCACTCTCTGAGAACGTGGACCACTAATCCACTTAGTGGAAAAACTCCTTCCTCAAGGACTTTATCATCGGAGGATAATTGGGGAACTAGTCCCCAACCTCTAACGGTGTCTTTTATTTTGCAAGATGGCGCGATCTTACGTCATTTTCCAACATTAGAACAATTCATTAAAAGCGCAATCCAGCGACTAACGGTTGATCTAATTTTTAGCATCAACAGTTTGGCACTAGAAGGAGGGTGTGTGTTGAAAACAAACGCATTGCCCTACCAATAAGAACCCTTTCCCCAAACACAAACTTAAACACGATAATCCTACCTTACCTAAGCCTTCAACATGGCGAGTGAAGCTTTTACTATGGACGGTCGACCAAGGCTATCCCAAGCTGGCATGGGCCACGTGGAATCCATCGAAAACACTCAGCCGCCCAGTCAACCCTCATGTGCTAGACGACGGCATCCCATCAACTGGGACGCCATCCAAAATGTTGACACCTATATTACTCAACTGACTGCTGTTGTTGCTCAAATGGCAGTTATGATGAATCAGGTGAATAGGGTACCAGTTCCTAGCGCGATGCGAAAACTTGGCACAAACATTCCTCGGCCACATGAGAAAAAGGAAGAACCCAATTAATTAAAGCTAGGCTCCCAAATAAAGTCATCAATCGGGCAACACACACAATAGCGCACGCCACGGATGAAAAAGTCAAGCTCGAACTCATGAGAACCACGAACCAAGAGTCAATGGACGCCATGCTAAAAACGCTACATCACGCAAAGTGGTAGCAAGTTCTGGTCACGTTTCCCATCAAGAGAGCCATAACCATCGTGATCACCTAAATAATCAGTTGTAAAACTGAGACCTTAGAGAAAGGCTCGATAATTGTCAGGCTCAGCGCGATGATAACCTGGGATGGGGTGATTTTTATGATGATGCAAACCCAGACTTGGTGAATTGCCAGATCCACGAACTCCAACACCAGATAAAAGAAATCAAATGCCACGATGTTCCTAAAAACATAGTCACAGATCTTTTAGAAGAGACCGAGTCATCTTTTACTGAAGATATCTGAATGGCAGTGATGCCGACAAACTCAGGTTCCCAAACATAAAGTATGATGGAACTGGAGACCTAGCTGATCATCTAGAAACATATAGAAGTTGGATGGAGCTTAACTAGGCAACGAATGCTTTCAAGTGCCAAGCTTTTGTTATCACACTTACCGACGTGGCACAACGTTGGTTCAGGACCCTATGCCTAGGGACAATCTCCTCATTCTGCCAACTTTCGAAATCTTTCGTCTCCCAATTTTCTATTCATAAAGTGCATAGAAAGCCAGGCCGACATCTCTACACTATTACCCAACAGGAGAACGAAAGCACAAAAAGTTACCTTACTCGATTTGTCAAAGAGGAAATGAATGTTCAAGATAGGAGTGACGCTGCTGCTAGCGGGGCTCTTATGGCTAGATTAAGAAATTCAACTGTCCTTAAGTACCTGGTGTTTGTTGGAAAGCCGGACACGGTGTCGTATCCTGAATTGATCACTGAGATACGCCCCCATATCGATGCTGAGAAAACATCCAACCTAGAAGCCAACAAACTCAGCCAAGATATACTTCTTGGAAGGGGAAAAGGAAATTGGACTCTTAGGTCGGGCCTTCTAAACAAGTCGTTAATGACAATGGAAAGAAAAACAAGAACGGAGGAAATGGGGGCTCAATAGCAACGATGGAAAAAACCATAACAACAGGGGTGGACCTCAGCAAGCCCAGATTCTATGGTTCTGAGAGTACACCTTACTCATAGAAACGTTCGCTACCGTCTTTAGAGAATCAGAACACCGAGGACTAAGGCACCCCTACAAGGACGCCATTGTTGTAATCTTATGCATCACTGGATGAAAGGTATATCAGATTTTGGTTGACAACAGATGCTCTTTTGACATCCTGTTCAAATCGACCTTGAATATGATGAATTTGGTTGGAGCAAAAATCGAACCGACAACTTCATCTATTTCCGAGTTCACTAGGGACAGCATCCCATCAGATAGAATTTTGAAACTACATGTTGAAATTGGTGCAAGTCCCTACCAACATACTCAATCGATGGATTTTGTCATTATAGATTGTCCTTCTGCTTACAATGCTATTAGTGGCTGACCAACACTTAACCAAATTTGGGCTATGACTTCAACATACCATCTCTTGGTTAATTTTTTCATAGTCGGGGGAACAAGTTTTTTGAGAGGAGACCAGGCAGAGTCACGAGAAATCTATGAAGCGGCCAACAAGTTGGCCAATGTTCAAGGAATAAGGAGTTCAACCAAATCTCGTGATGAAACCAGGTCGACCAATACTTCGAGTAAGAATGAAACAACCAATACATCTGAGGAACTCTGGTAGGCTAGCATCCATAGAGTAAACGTCATCCACGGTGGGAATGGCATCCACAATACGTATGGTATCATGATCGAGACAATTGAAGTGAAAATTAACGAAGTCTAGAAATTTGATGAGTTAGATCCAAGGGAGCCTGTGGTCGAGCATCATGGGGAACCTGTTGGGGAATTAACTGAAGTCCTCTTTTTGACGAAGAGCCTGACAAAACTTGCAAAATTGGTTCATCCTGATTGCTTTCCTTCATTAAAATCGCAATGTTTTTTCATGGTCATATAAGGACATGCCTAAGATCGATCCTGAGGTCATAGTCCATCGTCTTAACATTGACCTTGATTTTTTCCCAGTTAAGGAAAAACGGCACACCTTTAATGCTGAATGATACATGGCTATTAACACTGAAGTTGACTAGCTCCCAATTTGATAGCCAATGTTGTCCTCGTCAAGAAAGCTAATGGAAATCAGAGAGTTTGTGTAGACTTCATAGACCTGAATCGTGCTTATCCGAAAGATAGTTTTCCCCTCCTGAGGATTGACTAGTTGTTAGACGTCATCGCGGGACATGAATTGCTAAGCTTTATGGATGCTTACTCTAGCTACAACCAAATCCGGATGCACCTGGACGACCAAGAACATATAGCTTTTCTCACTAACCAAGGCCTTCATTGTTACAAGGTCATGCTATTCGGTCTGAAAAATGGTGGGGTTACTTATCAAAGGTTAGTGAATAAAATGTTCAAATAGCATATAGGCAATACGATCGAGGTCTACGTGGATGATATGCTTGTGAAAGGTTTGAAGGAAAAAGAGCACAATGAGTATCTAAGGGAGACGTTTAACATCCTTCATGAGTACAAGATGAAGCTTAACCCGACTAAGTGTGCCTTCAGTGTTTCTTCAGGAAAATTCTTGGGGTTTATGCTAAATCACCGTAGCATCGAAGCTAATCAAGCAAAGATCCAAGATCATCTTGATATACAATCCCCTCAAAAATTTAAAGAAGTCCAAAGCCTGACGAGAATAATTGTAGCACTGAACTGCTTCATCTCTAGAGCAACATATCAATGCAAACAATTCTTCCAAGCCCTTCGCAAAGGAAAAGATTTCGTCTAGATGGCCAACTACAAACAATCTTACCAAGATTTTAGTCTTATCTAGGCTGACCTGCCCTCTTTTCCAAACCTCAAGAAGGTGAATCACTCATCTTGTACTTAGTAGTTTCAAGGGGAGCCATGAGTTCAACTTTAGTTTGGGAAAAGGACGATGTCCAATGGCCCATTTACTATACAAGTAAGGGGCTGTTTGGTTCAGTATATCACAGCATATGAAACAAAGTATACGAAACATAGTATATGAATAGAGTATATGAACAGTAACCTGTTTGGTTCAGAGTATATGAACAGAGATTGCTATTTAGTTCAGAGTATATGAAACAGAGTATATCAAACTTTTCTTTTTTAAAATTTTTTTTTTTCAGAGTAATCAAAATAGAGTATTTGCATAATTTTTTTCCATCTTACTTATTTCATGTTATTTAAAACAAATAGGGTATAAGATATACTTGAACATTGAGTGTATACTTGAATAGTAAGAGTATATGATATAGGGTACATGGAACGCTGAAAGGCAAATGGTTATACCAAAAGCTGAGTATACCGTATAGGGTATACTGAACGCTGAAACAAACAGGCACTAAGTCTTTACTCGATGCAGAGATGCGAAATCTTGAAATTGCCATGGCCCTCATGGTGGTAGCTCGAAAGCTGAGACCTTACTTTCAAGCTTACACTATCATCAAGACGAGTAAGTTTCCATTAAAGCAGGTCTTCCAAAAGCCCGAAGCTTCTGGGTGCCTTGCTAAATAGTCTATCATGCTCGACAAGTTTGACATCCAGTTTAAGCCGCGAATAGCTATCAAGGGCCAAGCCTTAGCTGACTTCATAGCAGAATTTACCTACACACCTGAGATAGCAGAAAAAGATAAGCATCTCGGCCACAAACCAAGCTCACAATGGCAACTATATGTTGAAGGCTCTTCAATGGAAAGCTGCTCAGGAGAAGGGATCATTCTTATTAGCCCGAATAGGGTCAAGCTCAACTGTGCCATCAGTTTTCGGTTTAAAGCCACAAATAACCAAGCCGAATATGAGGCCTTACTCGTAGGACTAAGGTTGGCAAAGGGAGTTTCGGCTCAACACCTACTTATTTATAGTGATTCCTAGTTAGTGGTTAGCCAGTTCAACTTCAAATACCAGGCCAAAAGAGAGAAGATGGCGTCTTACCTAGCCAAGGTAAAAGATATATTAGGCTAGTTCGACACCGCAACCATCATGCAAGTTCCAAGGGCTGAAAATACAAACACTGATGCATTGGCTAGTCTCACTACAAGAATCGAAGAAAGATTACTCAAGACGGTCCCCATTGAAGTTTTGGAGTTGCCAAGTACTGACAAGTCTGAGCAAATAGGTCGCATCTCAGCTCGACCAAGCTGGATGGACCCTATCGTCTCTTTCCTCGGTGATGGAACTCTCCTAGAAGACAAGTCTAAAGCTTGCCGCCTTCACTACAGATCAGCTCAGTATTACCTTGATAAAGGCAAACTTTACAAGAAAAGCTTCTTTGCTCCAAGTTTTTTGTGTTTAGACGAAGAATGGGCAAAATAAGCTCTCGAAGAGGTACACATCGATGTCTATGGAAATCACTTAAGCGACCGAGCTCTCACACATAGAATATTAAGGCAGGGGTATTACTGGCCAACCATCCAGGCTAATTCATTGGATTTTGTTCGCAAGTGTGATAAATGCCAACACTTTTCAACTATTCCACGCCAGCCTCTAGAAGATTTGACCTCGGTCTCAAGTCTTTGGCCTTTCGCCAAGTGGGCAATTGATCTC
>WUAT03165304.1:0-12041 GCA_010015005.3 Ulmus americana | reverse complement strand
ACACTTAGTCAAATTACAACCCACAAAACACAGTACTCCCATCTACCTCTCTCACCTACCTCCCTCTTTGCGCCTCTATCTCCGGTGACGACGAACGAAGAAAGGCATGCTTTCTCATACGGAAGGTACTTGTCGGTGAGTTCTAAGCTTTTGTCCTGCAATCTCTTAGTAAGTGTAGTTCATCTTAGCATTTACAACAATCTAAGGTTTCTACTTTCTTGGTTGATGTTGTAATTTCTTTGGGTGTTGTGGATGTGGAATTTAGGGCATGTTTTGTATTACCCACATACACACATGAAGAAAATACTCATAGAGAGAGAATGGGAGAGGGGAAAAGAAAAGGAGAAACAACCCGTTTCTAGTTGAATTTATAGCTTTCTAAAAAAAAATTGTTTGATTTGGGTGTTTGGTTGTGATTTAGGGTTTTGAGATTTTGATATTCTTCAATTTTTGGTTTTCATGATAAGGTGTTCTTGGCCTTTCTAGGCTTATTACTGATGCTCAAACTCTGTATGGACTCTTTTCTGCTTTAATTTCTTGGTTTTTCGGTTTCCCCTTTTTTGTTCTAATTAGATAATTTTGGGTCTATTTTATGTTAAAGGTATCAGAGGCTTGTGTTTAAGTACAAACTATATCAAATTCGCAAAAAAGGTATTTTCTATGAGAAAAAAGGTATATCAACTTGGCGAAAAAGGTATAAGAGACTTTTGCTAGCCTCCTCTCAGCTATTTGTGTTCGTATTTCAATTTCATATTTCTATTAATATTCCTACATGATTTTTTTTTATTTTCGTAATTTTTTATATTTTATCTATTTTGAAACGTTTTATCTTGGTTTATAAGTTTTAATATATTTGTATGATGTTTATACTTGCATGAACTATTTTCATTTGAACTTGAACTGTTTTATGTTAGTTTGTATGGTCTAATACTTGCTCCAACTATTATTGTTTGAACTTAAACCATTTTTTATTGGTTTGTATAATGTAATACTTGCTTGAACTATTTTTATTTGAAGTTAAAATGTTTTATGTTCACTTGTATGGTATAATACATTTGTGGTTGTAGATCAATTTTATATTTCTATAAACTTATCTACACGAATTTTTTGTATTTACATTTTCTTATATATTTGACATCTTTTGATATTTAAGACATAAATAAAATAGTCAAGACAATTTAGAATCACAAATAAATTTAATTTGAATTTGTCAAGTAGAAGTTGTCTAATATTCGTAAACTTATAAAGAGATATCCTTAAATAAACAAAAAAAAAACATTTTGAGAATTCTAAGTTATATTATTAAAAAAATAAAATCAATTTAAAAAACAAATTTAAAAATAAAATAAAATCAATTTTTTTTAAAAAAATTTTAATAAATCTTTTGAATAAATTTTGTATTTAAATTATATAATAAATACCATCTGCTCAGTTTTCTTTATTTTCTCTGTTTGAATATGATTCAGATTCTATAAAGAACATCTATTACCTCTATTCAGATTATTTAAATAAAAACCATGTTCAATGCTCAAAATACAAACTCTATTCAAATGCTAATAATATTATAAAGAATAGACTCATTATATCACATTTAACAAAAATCTATTCTTTTGACAATTCTAATCACTATTTCATCATATTCTATCATATTAGACTCATAGATTTATTATCTTTTACATCATATTATTAATACTGTTCTCGCGAACACCACATGTTTTTAATAAATTATTATTTTATTATTAAACTTCGTAGACCTCACTACTTTTTACATAAAATTATTAATATTACCGTGTAAATTTCACCATAATCACCAAAAAATATTAATATTACCTTATGGACCTCACTATAAAACTAAAAATATTACAGTGGGAATCCCACCGCCTGCAAAAAAAAATTTAGAATTATGTTAAAAAATTATTTTGTTCATAATTAACAAAATTCTGCTCAGAATAATAAAAATTTAAAATTTTATTTAAGTCACCTCTCAAACACAGCCAATATGTTAAAACTTAATTTTTTTTATATATTCCAAAGACAACCAGAATGTAATTTTCCCCGTTAAGATTCAGCAATAGATGGGCCAACTTGGTGAATATTAACATTCACAAAAGATGGGCTATGAATATTACTTTCAAAGAAAGCCATTCTCCTTAAAACGGCAAAGACACCACAAGTTCAATAACAGCAGAACATGAATGATTCTTCAATGAGTGAGACGAGGGATTTCGAAACAACTCACTCTCTAAGAGATTATTGCTAAGAAAGAGTACATAATAAGTTATTTGCTTGATAAAAGTGCTCCATGGCATAACAAATCAAACAAATACATAAATCATGTCCACAGCACACACTGGAAATCGAAGGGCCAGCCGGGATAAACCGCACGCAAAAAGAATAGAATACTTCTTCCCAACTCCATAATCCCTGAGCTTAATTTTTCACTGTTGTCACATGCTTCAGAAGCATTTGGACAACATCGAATGATATCCTCGAAGCTTCTGTTTTCAGTTGATCAATCTTGGCCTCTGTTTCTTGTTCAAGACGCTTCACATTAGCACCCGAATCTCCACTGCTCTGCTCCACAACAATAGAATGACGCGAAAAGGGTTAAGAAATACCTCTTACACAACTATTTTCAGAGTTTATAATAGCAAATTTCGGGGATCAGCTTGATCCCATCAACAAGGAAAAAGAATACTAATTTGCAAGATGTTAAATAGGCTCTCTACAGAAGTGCATACGTACCGCTTCAACTTTCCTTTTGAATTCGAGCTCCACTTGGGCACGATATTCAGCGATCTCCTTTTCAGCCTCTTCTTTGGCTTGTTTCAGTCTAGCCAGTTTTGCTAACAGCAGAAAACAAGGATATATAGAGTAAACAACATAACTCATGATAGAGGACTGGCCTATGACAACCTAAAAGGCAACTTTAATTCCCCCCATCCAAACATATAAACTCGGAAACGAATAAATCTAGAAGAGGTTGAGAAGTATAGCTCTTCTAATACAATAAATCTAGAAAAGGTTGGGAAGTATAACTCTTCAATACATGTACAAACAATGATCATTGCTATCTACGCTTATACAATCATCCAACAGACAACTTCGGAAAGTACAATTGTTAAATTTACACAACCTATATCTTTTGCATAAAGTAGAGACTGAGATACACTAGAATGGCGAATCAAGCAATAAAATTGTTGAAACTTAAGAGAGAAAATTACCACTTCTAGCAGCATTCACAATATGTTGAGCTTCTTGCTCTGCAGCCAGCAATTGTTGAATTCCACCTTGACTCCTATTGGCTGCCATAGTTTCTACAGATGCCACAGCAAGTATTGAGAATAAGATGGACAAAACAAAACAATCACAAAAACAATTTTGATAAGGAAAAAAAAAAAACAATAAAATAGCTCCAATGTTCTTTGGCAAATTGACAACCAAAACCATGAACATCTAATAAACTAACGCATACAGCAGCAACTAGAAAGGCAATATCCAAATTCTGAACTGTTGAAGTCGTTTCACCCTTACAAGTTAATAATCAGACTGGGGGCTTCTTTTATGCAGTGAAACCAATCCAAATTAATGAACTTTCAACTATAATATGGTATAGTTTTCTCTTTTCTTTCATGCGTACAGATATATATATATATTGGTTTAGTGTATATGGATCTCAATTCCAACAAGAACGATAAAGCATACAACTTTAAGATCATCAGCTAACCTAACTCTTTGCAAGTGCAAAAGCACAAAAGTAAGTAAATTTATACATCAAAAGGTTCTGAATCTGATAACTAATTAGATTTCAAATCCAGAATTTCATGTGATTCAAGTACAAAGCTAATAATTTATATTCAAACTATTTATTTTGGAAGTAAAAGGTCAAAAATCTCATATCTATTATCTTAATTAAGCAAAGACAAAAGCAGAAGAAACATAATCATAATGTCGATGATCAGAAAACTAGTGATCAATTACTCATACTGATTCACATTTTGAAGATATAATTGGAACTTAATCGATCACATCATAGCAAACAGTAACCGATCCACATCAAACATATCAGAGTAGAAAATCGGACCTGAAAACAAAAAATTCCAATTTTTCCATAGATTTTTTCGTAATTCAACAAATTTGACACTAATTGATCCAAAAATGTATTAAATTTGAAAAGAGAGAGAGAGAGAGACAAATCAGGGAAAATTGAAATTTGATTGAAACAGGACGAAACAAAACGAACTTAGAGATCGAAACAACAATAATCAGAGAAGTAAGAACAACAAAGAGGGAAATCAAGAGAGTTAAAGATAGAAAAGCATGGTAGTTACCCTTAGGGGTGAAGAGTCATAGCGAAGCCAAGTGAAGAGTCTACGTACGAACAGTGAGACTAAACCCTTGGAGGCCCAAATGCAAAATCACCACCTCTCATTTCCATTATGATCGTCCAAAACCCAAGCTATGTTTCTCCTATAGGAATGTCTACCAAATGCGACACTTGAATGAGAATGACTATGGCTTCGGTTAAGTGACCTAGATTCTGAACCAGACCGTAAAGACAAGGAAAAGAAGAAGAAGAACCAAACCTAATCCTACCAAAAAATGACATCACGTTTCGAAAAACCCTTCCAACTCCTCGACTTTCTCGGCCTTTGCTTCTTCTTGATATCCATGAAACACTTCTCGGAGCCCTACCCGAATTGAAACCACTGTCCATTTCTGTATAAATGACCGGAACTTCCCTCTCGTTGTCTCTTCTACTGGAGAAGAATCTCCCCACGGCATACCTACATCCAGGTAGCCTCTAAATGGTCAAGCCCACTATGTCTTTGTCAATGCCCGCTGGTGATTGCTATAGATTTTGTAGAGTTTTGCTCTAATGGGAGCTCATGCCGACAAACCGGGCACAAATTTCAATGAGAGAGCTATGGGAGAATGCAATCAGATGGTGATGGCTATGTAACTCTTCAAATGATGATGGTGATCTACTCTTCAGATGCGCAAAGGGAAAGATGCAGTTTTTGTTTTTAAGAGAGAGAGGAATGAGACCTCAAGCCAAAGACCTCAAAGATGAATGAGAAAAAATTAAAAAATAATTTGTTAAACGTACTTTTACGAAAAAGAAGCACACCTCAAAATTTTGGTTCCCACAGTTACACCTAAATTGTTGTTTCTAGGTAAACTTGGCAACAACATTGTTTTTATTAAGAAAATGTAGTTTTTAATAGAAAATTTTAGCCATTTTATTTGATCTTTTCCTTAAAAATGAGGTAAAATTCATGTAATAAAAAACAACATTTTTATTTATTTATTAAAATTAAAACACATTATTTTAATTATAAAAACAATATCAAAAATAAAAATATTGTATTTTTAGAGACTAAATTTGAATTAAAACCAAAAAACGTGGTCTTTTACCCAAAAACTAGCTTAACATTTTCAAAGATCACATTAGTTTTTACAAACAACAAATGTTGTTTTTGGCTGATTTTCTTGTAGTGTGCCTATCTTTTACCGACAATTCATAGTTTTACTCCTTAGTACTTTGTAGGATTGGTCTCCTCAGTTACATGGTTATGACTAATTGGAATTAATTTTAGTAAATCAGAGGCATGTTTTCCTACTTCTGCACTTTTTTTTTTTTGCTAAGGTAAGTTATTCTTTTTCCAAATTTGGAGTGATTTCTTTGGTCTAACCACTAATTCAAGGGCTAATAAATTTGCTAAACTTTTGTTTTGGCATAAATTTTTACACGCGTCCTCATAAAATTTCACGTAATGCAAAGGTTATGATTAAATCTGATCAACTTATGCATCTCTTGCAAACGAGTTGTACAATACTGCATAGTTCAACCCATTAATCCAATCAGTAAATTTTCCTTGAGTTAGAGAATGTGCCGATTCACTTAATCAATCCACAATTACTCATATCACATCGAAACCTTTCATTGTTCATGGAAATGACTGACTACAGACCTATCACAACTTTTTTCTTCATCTTCTGATCCTTTGGACTTCATCGCTTCTAATAAGGTGATGGGTAACTTTCAAAGTCTTCCACTTCCCAAACTCCTCTTGCATGGCATTAATCATTTGCTTCTTTGAGCTTTTCCACAAGCAAGTTTACCTTTTTGGAATCCTTTATTCCTTTAGGACTACAACCCACTTACCAGTTTGGATTGGTTCCACAATTTATAGACTTGATCAACTCATCTTGTGGGGTTTGTGGTAAAACTAGAATAATCATTAGCACTGCTTACTTTCCTACTTAGAATTTAGGCAACTTAGCTAGCTGTTACCAGGTGATAAAGGGTTTCGTTACAATAAACCTTCATCAATTCTAACTCTTCATTTGTTGCCACCCATTTCTTTTTTCCACATGATCTCATTCTATCCACTCTTATGGTCACTACATAACCAGTTGTGAATCATGTTTTGACAAGAATCACAATCTTTAGTTTTGGACATTGAGTTGAATATTTCTACGCGAACTTCTTTGCTTAACCTTGGGTATAAACCAATGACCTTATCATTTCTTTTAACATCTCAATTGCTTATTCTAGTTAAGTTGTTAATGATGTCGTTGGGTGTATAAGTATTCCTATGAACCCTGAATGACGATCACTTCCCAACTTAAAGCACCTTGTTTTCTTATTGTCGGTTTACACCGGTTAAAGACATATGGCTACAAACTCCTACATCAATCATCGATTCCTTCCTCTGATCAACTTTGGGCATATTGAATCACTATTTTCTCGTCTATAGACACAGATTGTCCCTTCACATCGTAGCTCCAAACTATGACACCTACTTCCAGAATTCCCCGTAAATCCTTGATAGCAATCAATTTGTCCAGAAGGATCTTCCTATTCCATCGTCAATCCCGGTCGACATTAGTCATTTGATGATTGCATCGAGTCTTCTTAGGGGTTTGTGTACATTCTTTCCCTAGACATAACAAAACTTCACTACTTGATGTTGTAAGCCCATGTTTACATTTGACAACTTTGCATGAAGCTTTTGTTCTTTTCAATGTTGAAAGTGCAATTCTCTTGATGACTTCTGTATTCTCACTAATTTATGAGGTTTTACTCGATTCCTCAGATCCTTGAATACTACTAGACATCTATCCATCCTTGTAACATAATTTAAGATGTCAATTTCATGTACGAAAAGTCGACTTTGAGATTTCACACTTCCAAACATGTGCTGTCTACATCTAGACTGTAAATCGACCCCTTTTACTTCTTTGTTAGTCCAAATTGTTCATCTACTTCAAGTATTGATTCATCGATCATCAGTGTTGCAAATCAAATGATCATTGACATAAGTTTGCCACGACATTTTTGCTTTCTCTTCTGAGATGAAAAAACACTTTTTTGTTCTTGTTCTTCCTATGAGTAGTGTGTGGGGTTTAATTGTAAAAAAATTCAATTACAAAGCCAACCGTGATTCCATTTCCATATAATTTACCACCTCCTTTTCATTAGTAAAGTATGCAATTGAAAACAGAGGAACAATCAAAGTCCATCTTTTTGCCATATTTCTAGAGTCCAAATACAAAATCAGCTTAACATACCTCAATTTTTTTCCCAAAAAACCCAATAACAATGCATGATGTTTTTTTTAGAAATGAAACTAGAGTAGAGGTTACCTGAATGAAATTACCCATATATGGTTTCAATTTTTCCCTTAGAAAAACTGGAAGAAATCAAATAAACATTAATCGAATAAGAAACTCACCTTGCAATCCTAAGAACCAGTAAAGGAGCAACTTTGCTCCAATAAGTGAGTATTTATGCAGCAGCAATTTGGCGATACCCACTCTTTCTAAACCCTAGAAAATTGCCAAGCACAGAGGAAGGGGGGTCTATAATATAGGTGGGCGATAGCGTTAGGCGGTGGCCAGTAAGTGGTCAGCGGCTGGCAGGGAGAAGGAGAGAGAGGAAAAGGTAGAGAGAGAGAAGAGCGATAGAGAGAAAATGGATGAGAGAGATAGAGAGATTTTGCTTCTTTTTTAAATTTGAATTTTATGTTTTATTTTTTTGTTTTAATAATTCATTAATTTAAAAGGGTAAAGTGGTAAATAAAGGTCTACTTAAGGTGATTTATGTCTAGTATTGGTTAAAACTTGATTTTCCAAAAAGTATATATACAAATGTCATCATCCCAAAAGGACATTTAAAACAGCCAAGCTATTTGGTAGTTAGTGCCTTCGAAAATTTAGAAGAATATATGACGGCAACCAGTTCTTGTGAGAGATTGATCTAGGTATCTAGAACTAACCTTTTCCCTTTGTATATTCTTGTTTTCAAAAATCCAAAATCTGATAGGTTTCATCCATCCTTTTAATTTTCTCTCACTCTGTAAAAGAAAAATTGGCTTTATTAGCTATAGTCATCATATGTCAAAATAAATTCAACATAAAAAAAAAATGATCAAAAGGACAGTTATAAAATCATAAAATAGCTACTAAAACTACTCAACAAAAATAGCCCTTGTTCTTCTTTCAACAATGGCTCTCTCCAACTTATCTCGCTATCGTCAAACACAATCACTAATATTTCATTCTCTTATCGTTAAAATTACCTTCTTCTTCTTGCTCCTCACAAATAACACCAATTCCATTTCCTTCAACTTTCCCACCTTCCAACCAAACGAGCCTAACATAACTTTCCAAGGCGATGCATTCCTTTCAAATGGAGTTCTTCAACTCACAAAGAATCAAGTTGATGTCCCTTTCTCAAGCAGCGTCGGAAGAGCTTCGCACATAAAACTGGTGCAAATTTGGGATGCCAAAACAAAAAGCCTCACAGATTTCACAACCCATTTTTCATTTATCATCAAAGCACTAAATGAAATTGAAAGTGGAGATGGCCTTGCGTTCTTCATTGCACCATTTGACTCGAACATTCCTAGCAACTCGTCAAGTGGCGGATATCTTGGGCTATTCAGCTCCCAATCGACTTTAAATTCCTCCAAAAATCAAATTGTTGCGGTCGAGTTTGATAGCTATAAGGATCAATGGGATCCTAGCTCTGATCATGTGGGAATTAATATCAATTCTATTGTCTCGGTATCAAATGTTACATGGAAGAGTAGCATAAAAAATGGTTCAGTAGCAAATGCATGGGTGAGTTATAACTCTATCACTAAAAATCTAAGTGTGTTTCTAACTTTTGATAAAGATCCAATCTTTAGTGGAGAGTCGAGCCTTTCATATGTTGTTGATTTGAGGGAGTTGTTGCCGGAATTGACTAGAGTTGGTTTCTCAGCAGCGGCCGATAAATCAATTTGAAATACATAACATTATTTCTTGGTCGTTTAACTCAAGCTTGGAGAATTCTTCTTCATGGGAAAGAAAAAGGCAAAGTGGAATTTGTTGGCTCTGCTTATACGTTTTGTTGCTCTTAATATATTGACATTTTAAGATGTGACCGTTGTTAGGCTTTAGTGTTTCATTTTGTTGATAATCCCACGTCAATAAAATTTGGGAATCTATTTATGTTACAACAGTTAATAAATTTGCTTTTGTAAGAAGAAAACATAATTCATACCTTTATCAATTTTCTAAATGTTTTATTTTCTTGCATTATTTAATCATTTATTATTATTGGTGCCGTTTGGTGGAATTTTTAGTTTTCGGTATTTAAGTTCTGGTCTTTAAAAACTGAAATACTGGCATTCGTTTTTTGGAAAACCTTGTTTGGTATTAGTTTTGGTATCCGGTATTTAAACTGAATAACTGTTTGGTTGAAGATGTAGTATTCGGTATTAAAACTGAAAAATTGTTTGTTTTTAGTATTTAGTATTTAGTATTTGGATGTATTTCAATTTTTAAATTTTTTTTATATGTTAAGTGTTTTTAAAAAGATAACTACAATAGGCCAGGTTATTCACGTTCAATATGTAACATTCTAAATAATACGTAACCGGAAATGAACATAAGTGCGTGGTACTAATTTATACAATTGTCGTAACACAATAAATAAAACAACATATAAGAATATGTTCGTAGTAATACATATAAGTCCATCCACATAAGTTATACAATATAAAAAATACTAAGTGGAAGTCAAGTGTAGTTTAAATACATCTCGAACATTATATGATCCTGCATGATATTTGCGAAGTTGTTATCGTTTCCACTGCTCCCACCTAGGTTTTGCGTGGTACTTGAAGAAGATGGTGCGTCATCTTCACTATAGGAGTCTGAAGGCACATAACCCTATCTACCCCAAACCTATCAAATAAGGGATCTTCCCAGTTGTGTAACTTAATAAAGTTGAGCAATACACAAAAACACATTGTACTTTCTGGTCGTCTTATCAGAGAAAAGTTAGGCATGTACTGAAGAATAGGAAATCTTGCCTTCAATACACCAAATCATCTCTCTATGCAATTACGAAGCGATGCATGCTTATAGTTAAACAACTCAGTCGAACCATTAATTCCTCTAGCTCTTTTTCGAGCGTCACACAAGTGGTATGGAATGTTACAAAACGGCACAAGAAAACCCAACTTAATGTTATATCCAGAATCAACCAAGTAATATTTTCCTACACGATTGTATAATATAAAAATTGTTAAGAATTTAGTAAACTTAATTACCAAGTTAATTAAAACAATTATCTTTGAGTTGAGCTTAACTTGATGGAAGATGAGGGAAACCCGAATTAGGATCTTCGAGTTGAGTTGTTAGCACCCTAGAGTTGTGGACTGCACCTTCCCATCTGGTAACAACATAGGTGAATAACATGTCAAATGAGCATACAACTAACATGTTGCTTGTAACAGTACTCTTCCGAATGCGAAAACTGTTAGCCACAGAGTTAGGGCATACGTTGCAATATGCGTTCTGTCAATAGCACCAATGCAATTCTGCCAAATAAAACGATTAGTATTAAGAGGTCAGTGTACGTAACAAAGAGCTACAAGTTTCGGGATTGTTACCTGAAAATATGGATAGTACTTTAAGTCCCAGCGAATCTCATCAGGTACCGTATCAAAGTTGGGTGGCTAAATGAAAGTCTGGGATAAAGATGCTATTGCTTTGCAAATCCTCATAAAGACTACCGAAATAGTACTCTCAAAATGTTGCCAGTCTTCCATTGCCATTCGATTTGTTGCCTTTTGCGAAATAACGTAAATGAAAATCATCACCTGTTCTTCAAGCGTCAAATACTCTGTATTTTGAAGGATGGTTTGTTGTCTCAACACTTGAATCAACATCTCAAAACACAGTCGATACATGCGGATTTTGTGGAACATCCTTGTTAAGCAACTCTAACATGTATTGATGTCCGGTTCTCACAGATGTATGCATAGGCATGTGCTTAATGCGATTCAGGTACCAATGGCCTAGTTCAAGTGCCATCAAACCCAATGTCATATCGACGAAGTACTCGAACGTCTCATCCCATTCTTCAGGTGATCGTGATGCACATTTTACACCTGATTTCATGTGGAACAAAATTAATCAGTACCATATACACTATTGGAAAATAGGCCTTTCGTAAGACAGCAAACGTGTTATCGAAAATATACCATAAGTCTTTCTAGAGTGTTAACATTTCTCCGCTTATGGTATGTCCAATACTTTTCATAACACATTTTTTGTCTTACGGTAACGTGTTACGGTAAGTCATACGCTAACACATAAACTGTCTTATAGAAAAGTTATAATAAGCCTTTTTCCAGTGTTAACATCTCTCCCCTTATACTATGTCCGGTACTTTGGGTAACACTTTTTTCGTCTTACGGTAAGGTGTTATGGTATGTTATACACTAACACATAAATTGTCTTATACAAAATTTATAATAAGTCTTTTTCCACTTTTTTAGTGTTACAGTAAGGTGTTATGGTATATGATATGTAACATATAAAATGTCTTACAAAAACATATAATAAGCCTATTCTAGTGTTAATTTACACTTGTTATTGTAATCGGCAGTTTTTTTTTTGTTTTTTTATGATATACAATAAGCTTTTTTATCTATTATATTAATATATACTATTATGTATTATATTATAGATAATAT
>WUAT03165193.1:0-12042 GCA_010015005.3 Ulmus americana | reverse complement strand
ACCCTCGCGAATACCTTTCCGCATGAGTTTTCAACTCATGCGAAATCCCTTTTTTGTAGTAGTGAGTTAGACCACTTGGGGTAATAGCACTACCTGTGCACGTGGCAGATCGAATGATAGAGGTGAAATTCCTAGTGGTAAATACCCCTTCAGCCATGAATGTTATAATGGATTCACGCAGTGAAGGGTGTGTTATCAACTTTGCATCAAGTGATTAGGTCTCAATCGCCAAATGGTCTCTACACCATAGATATTAAAGGAGATCAGTCATAGAATTTGAGATGCTATAGTGCCGAAAACAAGGAAAGAGGAGTCTGAAGGATGACTAATAACCAAATTGAAAGATTTAATAAGGCAAAAGACAAGAAAATGAAGTGCCGGAAGAGGAAAGTGAAAAATAGCAACCAAAGGGCTACCTACCAGCGTATCTAAAGAAAGTGGAGATGAAATGATGTTCCAAAGAATACAATTGAAGAACTGATAGAAGTCAATCTAGATCCAGAGTATTCTAAAAAAAAATAAAAAATAAAAATGGTGAAGGTGCTGGTAGGAGCCTAATTAACAAAAGCAAAAAGGGAAAAAGTGATGGAATGCTTGAGAAGGAGAATATTTTTGCCTGGTCACACAGAGACATACCAGGTGTAGCGACCCAACTTTTACTAGGACTTTTACTATTTAAAATGCAGTAAAAATCAGAGTAATTTTTTTTATTTATTTATTTACTAAAAACATTATAAGCGCATTAGAAACTTAATTAAATTAAAACGTTATTTCAAAATCATTGGTCTGAAAATTCTTTGATTATCGAGCTATTAAACTCTCCCTTGTATCCTGATAAAACTCATTCGCCTCTTAAAACCTTTTTCTTGAAACCATGCGTATTAGAATATTATTAAAATCATAAGATTGCTAGCTAAATCAGACTTATAAATTACAGACCATTAAAACTTTAACATTTTTATCACATTTATGGAAATTATAATAGAGTAGCGATCTTTACCATACTGACCCTCCAAACATCTCCTGTCCAGCAAGTTCTGATAATCCACTGTGGAACATGTCCAGTGATTCACCTTCGATGCCTACGACATGAACGTAATCTGTGAGCTGAGGCTCGGCAAGTACAACGTTCAATCTCACAAAACTTGTGACCAGTCTACTTAGCGTGTCGTTCAACACTACTCATAAACTCACATCAATAATTCATAAAATATTATAGCAGTTAAAACAATCTCATATAATAATAATCACACATTGGCAATCGTATAAAGGATGCTGACTCTCAACTTGTAAAACTAATTTATCTTTGGAAATGTTAATCTTCGTAAAACATTTTTCTATTTTTAAAAATGTCTTTCAAAATATATTTTTGGGCCCTTGTGTCTGCACCGTGCGCACCACCCAAAACTTTCCGAGAGGATCAATCTTGTGCCAAGCCCCAAGTTTTACACATTCCAGTTGTCACCTGAACTCCCGCGGGGTAACCTCACTTAACTTGTGGAGACGGCAATCGCCCACTACAACGAACGACTGCAGGAATGTCCTTTTATATTATAGAGGTTGGTATGACACATTTAAAATCAAAATACTTTTCACTTCATTAAAAACTCCTCAATCTCAAAACTTGTCTTTGGCACAAACGTGCTTAGCTTATGCTTAAAACCTGAAATCTCTTAATAAAACTCTTTTGGGGGAAACTTCTCAAAATACGTGCTTCATGTATGCATATTGATTTCATGCATGTATGTCTTGAATACAAAGTTAATAATATGAAACACATCTCAATACACATATCTCATTTATACGTATCTCAATACATTTCAGGTAGCAGATTATCACATTTGCAGGTAATCTCATAGTCAAATACTTCACATAACACAGTAGGTACACTGCACACAATTTTTAAAATAATTTTCAGTTCATGTTGTAGTGAGATTGTACTTACCGGTTTGCAGTGCTATTATCCAATTTATCTCGCCTTTACCGAAAAGCAACAATTCTTGTTTGAGTGTACTCTCATGTTAGAAAATATCGCATTAAGGGTTTTTACTAAATCAAACGTAAACCTAACTCTGTTATTCTACCCCTTCATATCTACTAAAGAGACTTAGGTCGTTCTCGTCATCGATTACGGACTTCTTTTTCAAATCGTTTCGTTCTCGGATTTAGGGGTTGAATACCCTAGTTCAACTTTAAATCTGATGGTCGAGGTTTTTAGTTCTCTACCTTAGGATTTTGAAATTAACATCTCAAGGTTTTATAAACTAAAGTATATACTATTTAAATTGGGTTTGACTACATGCTTATTTTAGGTTATTATAACCTAATTATTAAACTATAGTTAACAAATTGATTCTATTTAATTTAATGATTAACTAGCCTCATTAGATTAAGTAATTAAATTAAAGGCTTACGAAGTTAATTATATTAGAGATTTACTAATTACTTAACTTTAAATTTAATTATTCTCTAATTAAATTTTTTTCTCTTAATTAATTAAGTAAAATTAGGCTTTAATCTATTCTAATTAGGTTTAAAATTTTCTAATTATCTTTACACTTAATTTATCACTTTTATTGTTTTTTTTACAATTTAGTTACCTTATTAATTACTCTAGGTTTTTATAAGTAAATTATTTCTTTATTAAACTAGGTTGTTATTTTTACTACATTAAAGTTACATAACCATAATTTTACTACTTTGTTGAGTATGTTATATTTATTCCACTAATTCCATTCTAATTTCTTTTTAATACATTTTTATTCTTAGAATACAAATTCTTTACAATTTAACCCTAACACCCAAAAAGTTCACTAATTTATTATGTTATATAACTAATTACATTTCTACTAACTCATAATCCAAAAAATTTAGCATTTTATCAAATGGATTAGCAATTCCCTAGATACTCTAATAATGATTTAAACTTCTAACATTAGATTATTATCACCTTTTTTTTTTTTAACAAACTATTTGTTTTACCTTTTTTTTTTTTAGTGGCTAAAAGCCATGTAAACTAAATGATGAGCATTAGCTCATCTTCTTCTTCTTTCTTCTTGCACAGACGAGCCATTCCAGAACCAGCACCACCCCGCCGCCGCTAGCCACCAAGTCCACTGGAGCTGACTCACTTGTCGCCTTCGAACGTTGCTCGGTTCGTCCGCCTCTGGGTTGTTCGTGGCTACTTCTTCCAGTCGCAATGCAGGAACAGAGCCGTGAGGCTCCTGGCTCATTCACACGGGATGCCACTAGCAGTCTAGGTCGTCAATCGCCACTCCTGCCAGACATCGACGCCGGTTGTCTGAGAAGTTTCCGCCTACAGCCGAGTCACGTCTAGCTTGGAGCAGATCACCACCACGGTATCGCTGCATGGCTGGTAGCCACCTTCCTTCACTCGAAAGCCACCTTTAACTTTGGCACGGAGCTCTGGTCTAGGTGGTGTGTCTCTGCCTGCGGGTAGTCTCTAAATTAAAACTACCATGGACGGATGGAGCATTAAGCTCCTCCATTTTTTGTTCTTTCACTCTCTTTCTCTCTCTCTCTCTCTCTATCCCCTCAACATTCTATAACTGGAAAACACCAAAGAACAACGAGAATGGAGGTTGGAGAGGCTTACGAAAAATGCTCTTTGGAATCGATTCCGGTTCTCCTCTGATGCTCTCCGTTTCACCACTTTCTTCCTCTCTCCTTCGCTATGTTTCTCTCCTCTTTTCAGTTCCAAACCCAACGGGTTTTATAGCTCTTTTCAGACTTAGGTCGTAGGTGGAAGGCTCGAGAAAAAAATTCAGCGAAAAACCATCAGGTTTTAAGGTTTTCATTCTTGAAAACCAACAAAACCATTTTTTCTTCTTTTCTTGCTGTTTCGGTTTTTCAGCAATTGGTTTTTTTTTTTTAATACAATGTGGACTTGTAAGGCCCATTAGGTCCATTGAGTTTTTTCTATTTGGTCCTAAATTTTGAGCCCAAAATTTCATAACCCAAACCATTTATTTACACCATTTTTTCTTTTCTTTTCTTGATTCTAAAATAATAATAATGATAATGATAGTATTAATTATATTAATAATAGTAGAAATTCTTGTAACATTGTTGTAGTAAGTAGATAAATAATGATTACAATAGTAGTAGGACTCAAAATACTATTTATAATGATTAGTAGGAATTCAAAATACTACTCTCTTGATTATTAATAATAACCTTAAAAATAATGATTAAATATACCAATAACAATATTGGTATTAATAATAAATAATGATAATCGAAGTTCATAATGTTAATGGTAGTAATTGAACATACAACTATTACTATTTTGATATTGATTATTTTAATAATATCAATTTGAATAATAATAACAACAATAATCAAATTAGTAATACTGGAATTGTGTGATTGATAATATACGCTCGTTTTTATTTCTCAAAACAATAATATGATTATATCTTAAAATAATTGTAGTTGGAAAAAAAAAATAGTAACGATAATATTATCAATGATAATCGCTTCACATGCGAAAGCACATATTCTACTTAGTTGTATTCACTTTTCTATGTACTTTTAAATTTTGTTCTTTGTACCACCCCTTTCGAGTGATAGATTTCACGTGTTCATTTTTCTCGCACATACGACTTGATAATCGAATAATTCGACTAATGTCTCACTGTCACGGGTGATTGAACTCTCAGTCTTTTAATTTAGACTCTTGCTTATTTTCGGGTCTTTTCATCTAGTTTCTGAACTTGGAAAATCTCTTCGTTGTCCAGCTTCATACTGACAACATTCTTATACTCTTATTCATCGAGATTTGACTCGAATGGATTATATTTTGGAATAAGCCATTTATCAAGGCTTTTACTCAATTTATTATTTTTTTTTTGTATTAACATTAACACAGCAATGTTTAACGAATACTGTTTGGTTTATAAATTCCAAACATAACAATTTCTTAACAAATACTGCCGATAATTTTTCAAATTAATGACAAAAACCAATAATTAAGGAGTACTAATTTTCTTGGGGTTTACACCAGGTGTGGATCCTAAAGAAGAATAACACTGCTTAAACATTGATCCATCTCATCCTTCAGTAAGACAAAAACAAAGGAGGTTTGCCCCAGAGCAAAACAAAGTGATAAGCGATGAAGTAGACAGACTTTTGGAAATAGACGCAATCAAACCATGTCAGTATCTAGAATGGATGTCTAATGTAGTGGTGGTTAAGAACAAAAATGGAAAGTGGAGGGTTTGCATAGACTTTACAAACTTGAAAAAAGCTTGCCCAAAGGACAGCTATCCTTTACCAAAGATAGACCAGTTAGTGGACGCTACTGCTGGATATGAAAGAATGAGCTTCCTAGATGCTTACTCTGGTTATAATCAGATTAAAATGAATCAAAGAGATAGGATTCACATAGCCTTCATCACAAAGAGAGGGTTATACTGCTACAAAGTTATGTCTTTCGGTCTAAAAAACGTCGGAGCAACATACCAAAGGCTTATCAAACTGATGTTCAGCAAACATATTGGGAAGAAGGTCGAAGCTTACATTGATGATATGGTGATTAAAAGCAAGAAATTGAAGGATCACATAGAAGATATGGAAGAAATTTTCAAAGTCTTTCGAAAATTTCGGATGAAGTTAAACCCACTAAAGTGTGGTTTTGGGATATCATCCGGACAATTCCTTGGGCATGTTGTGAGCAAAAGAAGAATCAAGCCCAACCCAACGCAAGTAAAATGCTTATTAGAAATTGAAGAACCAAGAACTGTCCTAGATGTGCAAAGTCTAGCCAGAAATCGCTGCTTTGGGAAGATCATTTCTATAATCTCATACCGTTGCAAACCATTCTTGCAGAGTATAAAACAATCATCTTCTTTAGAGTGGGGAGAAGAGCAAAGTTGAGCATTTAAAGAGTTGAAGAACTATATTAGCACAACACCAATTTTTTCTGCACCAAAAGATGGAGAGGATTTATTTCTATATTTGGTTGTTTCTAAAGTAGTAGTGAGTGTAGTTTTAGTACAAGAAGAAAACAGAAAACATAAGCCAGTCTTTTATACAAGCAAGATGCTACTGGATGCAAAGATAAGATACAACGATCTAAAAAAATGGTTCTAGCTTTAGTAACTGCAAAGAAAAAACTCAGACACTATTTTGAATCCCATCCAGTTACAGTGGTGACAAATTATCCAATCAAGCAAATTTTCTCTAAACCAAATCTTTTCGGAAGATTGACAAAATGGGCAATTGAGATGGGAGTCTACAAGATTAAATATATCCCCAGAGCAGTGAAAAAGAGCCAAGTCATAGCTGATTTTCTTGTGAAAATTCAATCCTTTGAACCTATAGAAAAGGAACTAATAATACTCCCAGAAGAAGGAATATGGTGGATCCTCAATACAAATGGAGCGTCGAACAACGAAGGAGCAGGAATCAGAGTCGTAATTGAATCATCCTCCGGAGTGGTCATAGAGGAAGCATTTCAGCTAGAGAAACATATGACAAATAACGAAGAAGAATATGAAGCTTTGATCTACGGCTTGTAATTGCCATTAAGATTGGGAGTGCAAAACTTAAAGGTCCTTCTGGATTCAGAGCTAGTATTTGGACAAGTAAATAGAGTTTTTGAGGCGAAGGATCAGAGAATGAAGGTTTATTATGATAAAGTAACTCGGTTAGTCAAATGCTTCCGAATATAGGGAATATAATAAAAAGAATAAACTCACCACTTTGAACAAGTACCCTATAGAGGTTAATATGATAGAAGCAGAGGATGAGTTAGAACCCAAAGTGCCAAAAGAAAGCTGGATGGAGCCAATAATAGATTATTTGAGAAGTTCCAAAAAACCAGAAGATAAAAATCAAGCTAGGACATTGAGAATAAAAGCTGCCAGATACACTATCTTAGGTGAATTGTTATATAAAAAATCATTTTCCAGACCATTACTAAGGTGCGTGACAAGAGAAGATTCAGTGACGATATTGAAGTCAATTCATTCAGGAGAATGAGGGAATCATTCTAGAGGACGAAGCTTAGCTCACAAAGCATTGACCGCTAGATATTTTGGCCTTATATGTTGCAGGATGCCCAAGAATTTGCAAAAAGCTGTAAGAAATGTCAGAAACATGGTCCACTGATTCATCAACCTTCAAAATTCTGTAATTCAGTTGCTAGTCCTTGGCCATTCTTGAAGTGGGGATTAGATATATTGGTAAATTGCCCGTTGCAAAGGGTGGAAAGTGTTTCATTCTTCTCGCAATAGATTACTTCGCTAATTGGGTTGAGGCTAAAGCATTCTCGAGTGTTACTGCTAATGACGTGATCAATTTCATATGGAATCATTTGATTTGTTAGTTTGGAATGCTAAAATTCCTTGTAACGGATATTAGAACTCAATTCAACAATGCAAAAGTGGAAAGCTTCGGAGAAATGTACGGTATGAAGATAAATTTTTCACCAGTTTATCATCTGCAAGCTAATGGGATGGCTGAAGCGACAAACAAGTTGATTATGGGAAACTTGTAGAGAATTTAGAATAAAGAAGAGGAGCTTGGCTAGAAGAACTTCTGAAGGTATTATGGGCACAGTGGACAATAGAGAAAAGGGCAACGGACGAGAGTCCTTTCGCTTTAGTATATGGAATCGAAGCAGTTTTACCAATTGAGGCAGGATTGCCAACTATAACCACTTTAGTAGCATAAAATGCGGAAGAGAATCAAAGACAACTAGCAAGAAATCTGGATCTCCTGGAAGAAGTTTGAGAATGTGTGCAAATACGAAGGGCCGCATACCAACACAAAGCAAGGGATTTTTATAACAAAAGGGAAAAGATTAGACACATCATTAAAGGAGAATGGGTTATGAGGAGAATTCCAGAAGTGATACAAAAAGGGAAATTCAGTGAGCAATGGAAGGACCGTATGAAATCAAAGAAGTGCTGGGAAAAGGAACGTACAAGCTGACTAACCTGAGCAACATAAAAGAAGTCCCAAGAACATGGAATGCTATCTTTTTGAAAAGAATTATGTTTAATGTAAATTTTTAAAGGGGCTTCACTCTTTTCCTATACTCCAGTTTTGTCCCGTTGGGTTTTTTGGAGATAGGTTTTTAACGAGGCAGTATTCGTGGATGATTTATCCTAACCCTTTTGTACTTTTACCAAAATTAATGAATCGAATTTTTCAATTGAAACTCTTTTGAAATATTTTGAAATAAGAAATGGACGAGACAAGATGTGCTCGCACCTCAAGGGTGGATGAACTGAAGGTTCACACTCAAAGATGAAGGGTGGACAAACCGAAGGTTCGAACTCGAAGATAAAGGGTGGACGAACCGAAGGTTCGCACTCGAAAGATGGACGAACTAGCAATGTCCGCATCTTAAGAATGGACGAACCAACAATGTTAGCATTCTATAGGTGGATGAGACAAAAAGAGCTCACACCTCAGAGATCGTAATATTGTGGAAAATTTTATTTAAAGGATGGACACATCCAAAATAAATGGATTGAAGAAATATTCGTCTCAAAACTTTTGCAGATACTAAAGTTTAAAGAATAGAGCAGAAGTACAGACAAAGCGAAAGAAATCAAGATCTTTATTGATAGTTTAAAAATATTACAGATACAAAGGGAAAGATTAACGATAGGAATCCGGAGGAGGAATCTCCAGCCCACGATGTCGGGGAGGAGATCTCCTCGAAGTTGCTTCTTTATAAACCGCCTTTCTTCTGAATCCCCAACACAGAATTACCTCCATTTCTACTTGATCCTTCCTCTTCTGGCTAATGTACTCCCGGCGAGAAACTTTGCTGGCTAGCTCAACCAAAGCATTATCTTCCAGAGGTACACGCCATGGCAAAAATGTGTCAACATCTTCATCTTTGCAAGGATGGAATGTAGAGGAAGTTGAGGAAGGACTCTCCCTCGGATGATAGAAATGAGTGTGAAATGACTAAGGATTGTCATCTTGCATAAACTGGGGAACCCGCCTCTTTAAGATTTTAAAGGTGACAGATTCGGGAGGGTTCGAAGGCGGCGGCGTATTCCATTCTTTAGGATAAGACTTAGGACTCTTCATCGGAGTATCGGAAAAAATTATTCAGTGTGGGCAATCTATTTGATCATCAGACAAGAAGGTAGATGGATCATTTATAGGATGAGGAATGAAACATCGAAGGGTTGGTGTAACAAAATCAAGATAATCTTCTTCAGAAAATCATCCTTCATATTTTGAAGTCCGCCAATATCTGAATCGTCCAAAGATTCACCCCATAGATGCTTTGGTGCCCCAATCCTCCAATGAAAGCAAAGCTTCAAGATCTAGACAAAATGAAGGAAAGAGTGGCAGATGATCTTTCATACTTGGCTCAACAGGACATGGTCCGAAATGAACGCATCGAGAGCTAAGGAGAACGCCTTACTGGAACTTCAAATCTTGCAAAATTCAAAGGAAGAGGATTTCTACTACAGCCAAGACGACATACACGCTGATCAAAAAGCTTGACCGTAGGAGCCAGAGATATAACTGAGAAAAAAATGAAGGAAAATACAAAATTTTGATTTTATTAATTGATAAAAATCGTACAAGAGTTCGTTTGGGAATACAATAGAAAAAGAAAAAAAAAATTAGATGGCCACACCTCCCTGACTGGCGGGAGGTGGAGAAGATACAGTTATAGTAGGAGCCTTAGGAATCTGAGAAGTTGTTGCGGCTACAGAAGTAGAAGATTGATCGTGAGGACCAATCCTACTCTCCGGAGTATGCAAGCTGGCAAGTCCTTCGAGAGTAATCCATGGGCTAGGAGCAGAATGGGAGAAAGTAATGTTGACCAGATCATCAAACATTTTGGAGGAAGATGTGGGGACATTACTAGCTTCGGGAAGATCCTCTTGAGCTTTTTCTTGAGAAAGCTCATCTTTGGGAACATCTTCCACCTCCATTTCTAGATCCTCCTCATCGTCCTCTAAAAGGAAGTCAATTCGAAGACCTTCCTTTTCAATATAGTATCTCTGGTCATAGTTTCCCACCTCTAAGTTGTTTAAAGCATCGTATTCATCTAGACCAGCAACAACATGTTCCTCAGCAGGGCGAAGTGCCATTTCCCATCCCAACCTGAAGTCGCTACAACTGTTCAAAATTTCGATCCTAGAATAATGAGCAAGTGTTTGCTCAAAGACTTTTGTACTCTTGGCCTTGATGTTAGAAGCCTCAGAATCCTTCGCGGCCTAAGAATAGAAGAATGTCAGTTTAAGAAATATCAAAAGAAGAAAAATTTGAAATAAGATCATTACCTGAAGTTCTGCTTCCAACTAAAGAAGTTTCTTTTGCAACTCCGAATTCTGAGCCTCACACTTTCAACCTTTGCTAAGGCCTTTTGCCACTCCTTATGGGCTTTTTGCTTCTCCTCAACAACCCTTATTATCTATTGTATAGCCGATTCTTTCTTTTGAGTCAAAGTAGAAACTTTAACTTTTTCAAATTCCAAAGAAGAAACAACCTGATCTTTTTCCTACGCCAACTTTTTGAAAGCAAGCTTTGTTCCTTTTAATTTGTCTACAGTGGCTTGAACACATTCAATTCTTTGGAAGAGTAGGCCCGTAGAGACAAATAATTTGTTTCCAAGACCTTCAATAAGATCTCTATCTCTCAGGCAGCTATCAAGGCAGAAAGCCTTCGAGTGTAAGAGGGTTCAGAGACATTCATAATCAAATTATCGTGTTCTGGAGAGAAAGATCTAAGATCTTCAGAACTAGTATTAGCCTTTGGAACTGAAGCTTGATCCTTTGGAGGAGATGAAAGAGTAGCAGCTGAGGCTCTAATAGTTACTTTAGCTAAAATAGTTGTTTCTTCAGATGAAGGAGTTGAGGAACATGTAGGATGAGCTGCGAAGGATGATAGGAGGATTGAAAGTTAAAAAATAAAATAAAATAAAAATAAAAATAAAAAAATAAAAAGAAGAAGAGGAAGAAGAAGAAGTAGGATAAAGGATTTATACCAGTTTGAATTTCAGGAGCCACAGAATCAGCGACTCTGGCCTTCTTTTGTGGAGCCTCTACCTCAACATCCCTCTTCCTTTTTTTGACTTGAGAAGCTTGAACACCAGTAGGGTTCGCTGTCTTGATCAAATGTTTAACAAAAACAGGTACATCCTGGTATTTTTTGGCTGCTGTTTGTTTGGTGCGAGCCCTAGATATACCTGAATGAGGAGAGAGCTTTGTCCCCGAAGGTTTTAGAGCACCTTTCGGGGGAGGCGAGGAGGGTTTAATAATTGCCTCGGAGTTTGAGGCATCCTTCGACGAAGAAGTACCCTTTGTCGGCCTACAAATAATTTTCCCTACCATTTCAATAGCATAGGGAAGGTCAGCAGAAGAAGGCTTAAGGAATTCCTCAATGATACTTTATGCCTTCCTAAAGTCTTCATCCAAAGGAAGCTCCGGACGATTATCCATGATTGAAAAGCCTATGGCTTTCGGATTGCTTAGGTTCCTAGGTCGAGGGTTTTGTTTAAAAATCATTGCCGCCGAAGGAACCCATTAAAGAATTTCTTGACTATTCTTCATTAGAGGGATAGGGTTCCCAGTGCTGTAAGATTGAAGGTATGGAGTGCACCTCTAAAGGACAGAGAGGCCGAAGGGATTGATTAGTCACATAATATGGATTGTAGTGCTCTTGTTGTTGGCAATGAACTTCCGAAGATAGTTTGCCCTCTCATCAAAAGGCTTGGGAGCTTTGGGGATGTATAAATTAGAGTCCTCGGGCACTAGAGAAAGAAAAGTATTGAAAATTAATCATAACATCATAAATCAAAGAGACAACGGAGAGTCAAAAGACCACTTACCATAGTTGAAACCCCTGCGCATAGTGAAGAGAATAGTATTGACAAAGGGAGACTGCCAATTTCCAAAGAGAAGAAAGTAATGCTTAGGGTCAGAATCCTTAGAAGGAATCCCAGAAAAATAGATCCATCCTTTTCTGAGAGAAAGGAAATATTTGGACGATGTTCCCGAACAAACTCTAACATAGCAGAGGTGGAAGTCCTCTAGC
>WUAT03165083.1:0-12043 GCA_010015005.3 Ulmus americana | reverse complement strand
TAAATGAGGGTATAATTGACATTTCATAGGGACAGAGGTACCAAAATAAAATTTATGTTAAATGCAGAGAATCGTTTTTATATTTCTGAAAACCAAGATCCTTTCTATATTTTTGTTAAATGTAGGGTACCAAAATATAATTATCCCTAAATCAATTATGTCTCTCTAAAAATAAAATGATAGAAATTCGACATAAATTTTTAAATATTCATTAGAAGAAAAAGAAATAAAATTAGTTGCATATGAATATTTGAATAAAATTCAAACACTATTATGTATTATCCATATTTTCAAAGAGGCTCTGAATTTTTTCTATTTTATATTTTCAAATTTTTCCTATTTTACAATAAAATAATTAAAGTATAAAATATTATGATCTTTTCACTAAATTTTGGTTGAAAAAAACTACCCTAAGGAATCAATTTTATGATATTCTGAACGACTAAAATTTGTTTATACTAGCTACAAGAAAATCTATTGACTAGCTATGTAAGTTAGCTAATCCTAGGTAGGGTAAAACAATAAGAATAAAGAGGCAGCTTGTGAGCCAACATCAACCTTTGTAAAATAAAAAAACAGGTCGTACAAAAGACCAACATAATATAGTTGGGACTTGGGAGAATCTAAAATTTATAAAATTAAAGAAAAACAAGCAGACAAACAAGCATAAATCAAGAAATCCTTTCCTCACCTAAATCATACATTATGAATTGCTTAAACGTCTCTCCCACCTTATCAAGATTAGGTACGCTGTAGGGCTGCAAATTATACTTATAATGACTAATACACAGTAATAATTTGAGTCTAATCGAGTTGGCAATAGAATAAGAGCTTCACGGATTATCAAGTGAGAATTTTCTAGGCTAATTCTATATATAATATGATTTTGATTAGTAGTTTAGTCTTTGAAGTTTTATATTAGTGGGAGCTTTCGTGTAACTTGGTTACTAATTAAGTATGAAATTGTAAAGGAAAGTCTAGGGTTTGATAAACGACATGTTTAAAAAATTTGGAAGATAAGAATTTCTAACATGAAGAAGTGAGATAGGTCAAGTCAACAATGCTCAAAGTTGGTATACTTCAAGGATCGTATATGATCAAAAGATTCTCCGTAAATATTGTATTTCTTACATCTCTTGTACGTAGTCAAAATTAGAAAGTTCTAATTTTTCCACTCTTGAAGATGTTGGAGATATTGACTTCGTTTTTTTTTTGTTTAAATAATATTTATTTTTAGTGATTTGGTACTATTACTATTCACATATTGTTCTTTTTCTTGTTGTTACAGTAATTCTGTTGGAATCATGATTTGAATGACGAAAAGAACATAATTTCAGTTACAGTAATTTCATTTAAATCATGATCCAGATTACGAAAAAAATAATATTTTTTGCTACCGTAATCATGTTTGAATCATGATTCAAATCACGAAAAGAACACAATTTTAGCTACAATAATTCTATTTAAATTATTATTCAAATCACGAAAAGAACACAATTTTTTGCTACAATAAATCTATTCGAATCATGATTTGAACACTAATTATATTCAAATATCTAAAATGCTGTTTAAATCACAGAAAGAAAACTCTCATTAGGTCAACTTTGGGGCTACAACTTGTTTAAAAATTTACACTCAGCTTTCACTATCTTGTAACCCTATCTTCGTGCACATTTTCTTGAATAGTGATCAAAACTTGTATGAGAACACATTATTAGCTTAGGGACTCTAGCGAAATTTGTCAAATATGTCAAGGTGAGGGGGTTTGATATAATATTTGGTATTTAGTAATAAAATTTTAACGCTAGTTCTTAATTATTTGATTTGTCTCAAAACATGCATCGACTAATGCTCGAAAAGGGGTATCTTTAGAAACATTCAAAGCTAAACAAGGACAAAAAATTCACCCTAGTTTGTTTGTTTTTTATTTTTATTTTTAAACTAATAAATATCCACAAGGCTAATGACAACAAAGGGCCAAAAACATATAATTAATCTTTTCCTTTATTAACTTTTCTGAGTATCTTTTTCCTAGCAATACAATCCCACACTTTTCACAAAATTAGACAATCAAATCGTCTCAGATAAAGTAAAAGAAACATTTTTATTTTTATTTTTATTACAATAAAGTAAAAGATTGATTAAGTCAATAATCACTTTAGTAATTCCATATTACCTTTGGAAAATATATCCAAACCACCTCACATAATTTTGAATTAGGAGCTAGAGAGAGGCCCCATTTTAGTGGCTGATTTTGATATCTTTACAAGCAACTTTACATGAATTTTAATACTTAAAATTATAGGGATAATTACAAAAAATATCTCTCGTGAAAACGTGTAGTTAATTCACTACAAATAGATATAACACCGGATTAGGAGCTACATCTCTCAAAGATCAACTCGAAGGTAGCCATACTTATCTTACGATATAAGTGGACTACTCGCGATATTGAAAACTATGAGAAATAAAGTTGAACTTGAAGGAATTCCTCTCTTTTTAAGTGCTAAGTCTTTCCATGTGCTTTTATAGGGGTAATAAACTCTCTCTAGTCGAGAAGACGATCCAGCCAATCTAAGAGGTCTGATCGTCGATTAAAGAGTCATGTCAGTAAACTTCTATTGATTATGGATTCGACTAATTTGTGATCCCTTGCCCTACCTAACAAAGAGATGCCCCTGAAATAGGGGATTGGTTGATTGGAAAGCTCGGGTAGGAGTAGGACATTTCATAAAAATATTTTTGAGAAAAAAACCAAATAAGAGTCTCTAATTTACGTAAATAACATTTTAGTACCCTGAACTCACCTATTTTTTTAAAAAAATACCAAAATTACCCTTTAACTTTCAAATTAAAAATATTTTATAAAACAAAAGTTATTTAAAATATTAATAAAAAACTTAAACTCATAAACATTAAATAAATTTATTTAAAATACTAATAAAATATTATTTAAACTAAAAATATTAAATAAACTAAAACAGAATGTAATTTAATCAAACAAATCTAAAAACTCAATTCCTTCGGCTTCTCCAGCATCTTGCTCACTCATCGTCCAACCACTTATTCGCCATCACCATCGCCATCCCCACCATTATCGTCGCCGACAACAACCCAAACCTTAGACTCAAAACCTCTCAATTTCATAGATTTTCAGTCTATATTCCATCTCAAAAAGACAAACAAAAGCAAAAAAACACTACTACAACTTCATCTCCTTCATTTCTAATCTACAAATTCTAGAAAAATCCAAAGCAATCTAGAAATCAACATGTCCCTATTGCTTCAACCTGCAATTCCAATCATTAAAGAAAACCCAAATTTCAAACTATGACAGAAAATTCAAATTTCAGATATAATTTTTTTAGTAAATTAAAAAAAAAAAAATTTAATGTGTATATAATGTTTTTAGTAAATTTAAAGAAAAAAAAAATTTGCTCTAATTTTTACTGTATTTTTATAATAAAAGTCCTGGTTAGGGTTGGGATGTTTCACAGACTATGATAAAGAAATCAAGAAATCAAAAAAATTCAAAGCTTTCGAGTAGTTGTAGATCTTGTTTTGGGGTTCAAACTGCTGATTGTTTATGAACTTACATCAATCGAACTTGCCCAAATCACTAGGGATGCAGGCTTCCTTGGCACATCGCTGGGGATAATCACAACATCGGCACCTTCTAAATCTTCAGCAAGATTCTCCTCACCAGCATAACCTTTAACCTAATAATGGCATCCAAAAAAACTCACAAATCAACGATTCGATAAGCGCAGATAAACTAATTCTTATAAACCCTAGGAATCTACCTCAGATTTGGTATTGATGCGGCTATAATCGGGGACAACATCAGGAGTAGCGGCAATATCGTAGAGGGAGAGAGAAAAGAGAGATAAGGGGGTTAAGCTTCATGAGGAGGGCTATAGGCTGGCCGATCCCATTGGCGGCACCGAGAACAATGCCCTTATGGTTGGGCACAAATTCCGATGAGAACTCACGGCAAAGGATGTGGCCGTCAGTGGAGGGAAAGGTCCTCTTGAGAGCTGATTGAATAGATCCCCAATAGGAGACAACGAGATAGATAGGGTTTTGGTGTGAGAGTGGGTTTATAGGTCTAATGGGGGTGATGAGGGCTAGAGAGATGAGGTAGATATTTTGTTTTGATTTTTGTTAGTTTTGTTTTTGTTTTTGTTTTGATTTTATTTTTGTTTGGATTTTATTTTGTTTTTAAAGTAGTTTTATAGTTTTTTTTTATTTAAATAATTTCTATTTATTTATTTATATATTAATTATTTTTAAATGAAAAGTCAAAAGGTATTTTTGATACTTTTAAAAAAATTATTGAATTCATAATACTAAGTCGTTATTTACATAAACTAGAGACCCCTATTTAATATTTTCCAAAACAAATTTTGTCAAACTAGATGGTACTAAGATGTAATTATCCCAATTTTGTTTAGAGAAATATACAAAGAAAAACAAAAAGTAACATGAAATACCGTTATAGACAAATCCATCCATACTAGTAGCAACTCTAGCAAAAGAAAATTAAAAACTAAATACATATGGATAGATTTAATAGCATAGTTCAATAAGATTGATTGATTACACAATGACAGGGCTAATGACTTTAATTTCATGCCCCTGTGCTAATGCAAAGGCAAACCGTACTCGAGTTAACAATAACTTGGGTTACAATATTCTGCTCATTTGATAGCTAATTGCCGCTGCCTTCTACCTCTGCAACTACAGATCCGAGGCCTTTAACTTCCTTGGCCTCTTAGACTGTGCAGGCGATGATGGAGCTTCTGATAGCCTTCCAGGTGCCTGAAGAGGCCTCAAATGTAAATCATGTCTATATTTACACTCTACAAAAGGATACAATAAAGAGAGGAAATAGATTTTACAGCTGATGGTTGGAATGTACCTTTCGTTTCTGGTCCCTTTTAATGGCCCTTTCCCCTGATTCATTTGAACGTATCCAATTTATAGAAATGTATGAACTCGTCCAAAAACCAAAACATTGTACAAGAAAATAATTAAAGAGAAAATAAAGGCTAGACATGTTACCTCCAAAGCTCATTGAGTCTGGAATAAACATCCGATCCTGATGCAGAGCACAGTTTGGACGCTGTTAGTAGTGTAAGGGGGAAAAAAAAAACCCTTATTTGAACACACAACTAGCAATTTTTTATATGACAAGTGTACTACATAAATAAAGAAGCGAACCTTAGGAGTGCCTGGTGTGTCGTAAGGATTATCACGAAATGATGAACCTTCTGCCTCCTTATATTGCAACTGATAACCAAAAATGTCAGGATATCAACAAAATCCTATTTCCCTTTAGTGCATTAAAAAAGCAAGCATTTTCAAAGAGAACAGTTACTCATATAACTATGTGCGTGTCTCAAAGATAAGCATAGAAATATACACGTGCAAGGCACTTGTACAAGTACAACTTCCAAGAACAAAAAACGCTAAATACCATTTATGGACACAAAACATGTAAAAAGGAAATCAGACCAAAGGTATATAATACCTGTTTCTGAAGATTGAGTAGAGTTAGTATTTCTTTTCTTAATTCAAGATGCTCTGCGCAAACTGCTTTAGTTGGAACCCTTGGTTTAAGATTAACCTGTGAAGATTGAGAAACTATAATAATAATAAAACAAAACCAAATCATCTGTGTGCAATGGAATTTCCAAACGTGAGGCCATCCATTAGCGCCTGTTATGATGCACTATGCTGAAATTCCTTCCCTATCATCAAGGCACATTTCATGAAATGTACTCTAATAATATACAAAACTAATAAGAAATTAAGCAGGGACAAACCCCAAGATCTTGTAAAGTTTGCTCGACTCGCTTGATGGTCCGAAGTCCAGCTGATGAGCTAGCAGCTTGTATCATTTGATCAAGTCCAAATGTTCTCAAGTACACCCGAAGCTGTAATTTTTTTCAATCAGACAAAACCATAATTTGAGATCCAGACACTGATATATTTCTGATCCGAAGCAATTTCTCCAAAACATTATCTAGACAGCATCAAGCTTCCCTTTTTTTTTTCAGTAACTATAGAAAGTTGTTATGTAAAACTACACACAAAAAGTTACAGTTTGATTTTATTTGTCCATAAAAGCACGCTTCTCTTTTAACACACCGTAATGCACGAGACATACACAGAGTGAGCCTAAGCAGCAAACCAACTATTAGACATACCATGCGAAGAGAAGCTATAGTTGCAGCATTGTCTGCTATTACAGTTGAAGGTGCAATTGTTGCAGATGGAAGCTGAATATTGGGTGAGGGTGCCACAATATCACCAGGAACCATAGCCCTTTCTTCATTCTCTGGACCAGCATTTGATCCAACAGGCAACTCGGACTCTTCTGCACTCTAAAAAGACAGATAAAAGAAGCACATAAACAAGCAGGTAAAGCATATCTAACAAACAAATGGAGATGTACAAATCAGAAATTAATATAAACAAATATCATTGAGAACTTCATCAATTAGAGAAGAAAAAAAATATGTGCATGCAATTGAATGTAGACTTACTTTAGCAACCACCCGGGCCTCAGTGATTCTTTTCGCTTCAGCAAGAACCTGAAAGAAACAATGAATATACGGCAGTTTCACTCAATACATGAATATATGAGTAAATTCATACACGATATCGGACCTCAGCATCTTTCCGCTCTTGTTGCTTTGTTTGAGATAGAACCATGGATAATGCTCGTTTGCGCTCTCTCTCTTGTGAAACATTATATGGTTCCTAAATCAAGGAGGAAAACAAAACACTTGGTCACTAAATCAGAACACATGCCAAATCATACACGATACTTGATCATATTAAATGGTAATAATTGAAAATTGATACTCAAGTAAATATAAGTGAAAACAGTATCAACCTTTACAAGTGGATGTCCTGAAACATCCCCAGGGAACAGAGCTCTAGCAATTAATATAGCTCGAGACACTGCAAACAAATAATGGAGAGACAATAATCAGAAGAGGACAAATACTCTGAGTGCTGATACTGATAGTGAAGCAACCTCAGGTCTAGAAATCAACTTAATATGATTAAAAAAGAAAATGTGAGCTCGAGCATTTATAATGACGAGATGGTCCAGGAAATGAAGAGATGATATACCACTGTAATATCGATCCTTCAACTCCTCCACAGTCCGAGATGATTGGAATCTATCAGCTATCACAATGAACCGGAGATCAAACTGTTTGCACAAGTCAAATAATTGATCTGTTTCCTCCTTGGTCCACATCTGATAAAGATGAAATATGAGAGAAGAAAATAAGGTATTTAAAAGATAATTCTGAACCACAAACATAATCACCAAGAGTGATGAGATTACATTAATATAAGTCTTATGTCTTACTTAATAAACATGTTATACATGCTAACCAACAGCAATTTACGAGAATGAAGAAGGTTGAAACTTTGCAGCGGGGTATGAAGAATGAAGGAAATAAATATATTATCTTTCTAGTTTATTCCATTCTAGATATCAGAAACAACATTTAACAACACAGAATGAGATCTAATAGATAAAATTTTGATTTGATACCTACAGGATCAGTCAAATGTTTCTCATACTCCTCATCTGTATATTGGACAACATCCACAGACTGCAAAACATGAAATAAACTAACATAATCAGTCACATGATGCAACAAGGGAAGTGCTTCATTAATGAAGTTAAGGAGATGAAGGATAAATACTACTCACTACAAAATGGCAATTCGTACCTTGTTACACTTGGCAAAGGAATAGTCTCCTGTTGGCGGGACACCATTAACAACTCTAACCTGTTATTCAAAGTAACAAAAATTACATTTACACCATACCTAACTACCTATCAACAAATATTTCATTAAAAACTCAATCTTCCTGTAGAAGAAAAGCTTACCCAGTGGTAAAGGTGCAAATCATCTTTTCGCGCAGAACTTGTAAAAGGAAGCCACTGCCAAGTGATCTGAAAAACAGACTCAAATTTGGTCAATTTGTAAACTAATAGAAACATATCATAAAGTTCAAATAAACTACGTCAATGAATCAAGGTAAAGCATTGTTTCCAGAACTTGCATTGGGAATAGGTGCTAGACATAGTTCTAAATCGGATTTCACTTAGCTGGAACACTCAACAAATGGGGCACTGTCTAATTCTGCATTTTTCTTTCTCCATTAAATGATCATGAAACTAGTTTCCCCTTGTTTTTATTCCAAGATATTAAAACGCAACCCAAATTTGAAAATGAGCAATAAAAAAAAAAAGTAACCTTCTCATCAGTTGGAGGACGCTTCTTCAATTGGGATGTTTCCACAGCAGGCATAAGAGGTGCCAAACCACCTGTGAGCGCGTACACCTACAATTCAACAAGTCCAATACGAACTCTTAGTCCAATTTGTAAAATTGAAACAGAAAAACGTACGATTCGACAAAAATCAGCAAACAATTGAAGCAGAACTAGAGTTTAAGCAAGATTAGGAAAACCCAATAACATGCAATCATCAGCAAACATAGACAAACAAACCTCGCGAGAAATGCCATCTGGTTTCCTCTGAGTCTCCTTCTGAGGCCTAGATTTCTTCTCTTGCGCTAAAGGAAGCGCAGTTTTGGGCAAGCCCAGAATGTCTTTGGCATCCATTGCGATTGCACCCAAAAACTAGGGTTGATTTTTCACTTCCCGTAGAATTCAAATTCACAGCGCATCTGTATCAATTAGGATCTTGCTGGCTCGGATTCGGAACGATTAGGAATTTTAGGGCTTTGATTTGCACCGGATAAAATTAGGGCTTTTCAGGCGCGAAAGTTTGAGCGGAGGAAGAACTTGGAGTTGTTCATCACCCGCGGGTAATTAAATTTAACACTTAGATTTTGATTTATCGATGACCGTTCGAACCGGTCTTAATCAAATACGGACTCCGACTTAATCCAACAATAGCAAAGCAAGAATTTACTCGTCAGCTCTATTTACCGGTCACCGGCTTTCTTTTTTTTAATAAATAAAAAAAAGGCAATTAACGACAACCCATCTTTTGCGTTTAAACTGCGGGCTGAAAACTTGTTGCTAGTTGGGCCCACTCACGCGGCCCACTTTGTGTCTTAACTTTCCTCCTTCCTTCAAATAGGCTTTCGTAGCATGTGTGAACCACCTTCTCTATCGCCTCTCTCTTTCACAGAGAATAAGGAGCCTCATAGAGGAGAAGATCTACAAGTTATTCCTCAAATTAAGGTATAGAAACAAGCAAAATTTCTACTTCATATACTATATATATTGATGATATATATTGTTATATCTCGTTACCAATTTTTCTCTAATTTTGCAGGCCATGGTTAACACTGTGCTGATCAGAATCTTCCATAGAAAAGAAATCTACACCAATGAAAATTTACTAAGTTCAACAACCGTCATGGTCCTTTAAACTCGGTCCTATCCTATCTGAGCTTTTATATATATTTATAATTCCGATATTACTATTATTAAAGTGTAATAGATTTTCTTGACCTTGTAAGACCTCATCCCAAATCCTCTATCCATTTCTTCTTCCGCACTTCTTCCTCTTTTTAGCTTTCTATCCCTCCTGAGCTACATCAATCTGATCAAAACCATGTTGATCTATCGAATCTAAGTCGCATATATAGATATATGTGAAGTATTGTGGTAGTATAGATATTGTTCATGCAGGAAGCAAATACAAAATATCCAGGTACTTGGAAAGTGCTTTTTTCTGTGGGAAAGGAGACTTTGTCTAAGTACAAGTAGAAGTTTTTGTGTTCCTGTTTACCGTATGCTTCAACTGTTTCTTCCTTGTTTTTTTTTTTTTTTTTGGTGTTGTCTACATCCAACAAGCTAGATTGCAACTCATCTACTACCTTAGAGTTGTCAATGTCTTGTTCCTTGTAAAACTGTCTTTTATGTTTCCGACTTTATAAGATAATGCTTATTGGAATTTAAAAAAATTGAATGCTAATTTAATTTAGTAAAATCGACTTGCTCATAGAGGATTTTCTTAAAATAAATAATTTATTAAATGAATTATGTCAATATTCTTATTAATGACTAATTATTTAATTTTTGTGTATATATTACATGACATTGTAAATTAGAAATTACAAACATTAATATAAAATTTTACTTTACGAAATTGTCGGGGGAAAGGCTTAATTTTTTGGGGGAAAGATCAATAATATTCCTTTTAAAGCACTATAGTTTGTCTCCACGATACAGCTAGCTAGCTTTTTGAACCATTTCAATCACTATTCCCGACATAATATTGTGTTTAATTGGAAGGATAAGAGATGGCGATCATGAAATATAATGATGTCCCTCCACCCTCCCACAATATCATCCACGGCTTCAAACTAGTTCAATTTTAACGTCCAAAGATCAAAACACATTTTTTATCAAAAAATATCAAAACACATTTTTTAATCAAAAAAGATCAAAACACATTTAATTAATGATCCTTTATTTTATACCATAAAATAATCTCGATTCCAAACGTCATTGGTAAGTTCGATCATGAATTGTACAATTGGTTACCCCACCTTCCTTATCTAAATTGGCCCAGCAGGAGTAAGTTTTACTCTTTCTCGTCTAATCATGGAGGGAATTTTTATATTTTGGTACATGTGATTTGTGTTAATCTTAAAAAGTACTTGTATTTTTTAATAATTATATAAAGATATTTTATAGTTTTTAATTACTATAATTTGGCGCTTGAATCAACAAAAATCAATACAACTGTTCTAAAAATTGTTAAAATACCCTTTAATAAACAAAATAAATAATAGTTAAAAACTATAAAAGTCTAAAACTAAAAAAAATAATTCATTATCCCTCTTCCATCCCCTATCTCCATATCCTTCTCCAATTAAAATTAAAAATAAGTAAATAAATTTTTAAAAAGGTAATTTGGACATTTAACATGCTTCAGGGTCAAATAGTTGTAAACAGAAACTATAAGTACTCTTATCTAATTATAAAAATAATTAGGGACACTTTTGTAATTAAGGCAAACTAGAGGATATCAAAATGTAAATATCCCAATAATGGAGAGAGGCCCCCCCGCCCCCCGCCCCTGCATATTAATGGATAGCCGACACTTGGAATGTATATACGTCGTCCTCGTATGATATTGATATGACCAACAACTACTTATTGTTGCTTTTAATTGTAAATTGTAAGGATGCCCTTACAAATTACCAACCCTATTTATATCTAGTACATGTTTTCCCTTAACTACTTTCATTTTCTTAATCTTTTACAAAAATATTTAATTTAATACTATGTTCGTTTCCAATACGGAGCATCCAGGAAGAGGAATATTAACTAATGGGCTTGGAGGAGGAGGCATTCCCAACCTAAGCTAACTGGATCTACCATGGAGCAAATTACACCCTATACCCCCTTTTCCCTAATCAATTATATTTACACATTCTTTTAAAAGTCATTACATATGTACTTTATTTTTTTTAATGTAAAATACTTTTTTACTTTTCTATATTTTAGGATTATTTATCTGAATTTTTAATTTTTTTTTATAATTTATCATTTTATAGAGAAGTAAAATAGGTAAAAAAAAATAACACATGTAAAGAATGTAAAACAAGGGTATAAATGTTTTGATGCCTCAGGCCCTGTAGTTCCCCCCCATCTACATGGCCCTCGTCCATCTTTCTAAAGTTGGGCTGGGCCACACATCGTTAAATCAAGCCTCTTTTATTATTTTTGCCAGAACTTTTTATTTTTATTTTTTGCATTTCACTTCTAAAGATAAAATTGTATTTTTATAATTTTATTACATCTGTTAAGTCAATAAAAAATGACTTTTCATAAATAAAAAAAACCTTTAAAAGTGGAAGTAATGGGTAAAATTTCCTCATCATTTTTAGTCCCAACAAAAAATTGCGGTTGTCTTTGGACTCATTGATTACAGCAGGATTCATGATCACTATTCTAACTAGCATCGTAAGATATATATATATATATATATATATAAAGAGAGAGAGAGAGAGAGAGAGAGA
>WUAT03164972.1:0-12043 GCA_010015005.3 Ulmus americana | reverse complement strand
AAAAATAAGGGACCAACCCCGAAAATACTTACAAAAGATGCCTACACAAAGGCAAAACAGTCATAAAAGGGGAAGAAAAAGAAAAAAAAAAGAATAAGAAAAAGAATAAGAAAAGAAAGAAAGAAATAGAAAAAAAAAAAAATTCACTGGTGATCCTTTATTTGGGAATGTCCCAGTTTAGCCCTCGTCGTCAGTGATTCTGTTAAGAAATTCACAGAAGGGTCAAATGGCACATAAATTATGCAAAAATAGCCAAATTGGATCACTTTTCATAGAAGAAAACCAAATTGGGACCGCTTTTAGAAAACAGGGGTCTTTGGTATAATTTGTCCTAATATAAATATATTTTTTAAAAAAATCAGGGTCATGAGAGTGACTTTCCAGAAATTAGAGTTATACATGTATTTTTTAAAAAACCAAAGGCGGTAAAATTTTAATTTCCCTAATAGGAAAACCACCAACCAGTAACTTTTTTTTTTGTTGGGTGCAATAAAATCTTTTCATTGAGAAAAATCATTGACTACATGCTAAACTTCTCTAGGGGGAACTACAAGAGTGCCCCTAAAATGAGGCATCAAAACATTTATACCCTTGTTTTACATCCATTATAAATTTGCCACTTTTTTTTTTTTTTACCTATTTTACTCCTCTATAAAATGAAAAATTACAAAGAAATTTAGAGAATGAGATAGATGACCCTGAATATAGAATGCTAAAAATGTATTTTATATTTAAAAAAAAGAGTACAAATGTAAAGATTTTTAAAAGGGTGTGCAAATGTAATGGGTTAGGCAAAAGGGGGTATAGGGTGTAATTTCCTCACTTCTCTAACCAAACAAGTTTGGCGTCCAACCAAAGAGCATGCAAAGCTGGTCCATGTGGAACATGGGCTAGGAAAACTCCTGAAAACTGGACACTAAACTCATACTTCGTGGGTGAGAGAGAATAAAAAACAAAAACAACAAAAAATAAAATATGTCAATAGGGTAAAAAGACAACTAAGAATTATAAATATATTAAAATAAAAATTAAGATTAAATAAATAAACTAAAAATAAAATAAATTTTTTAACGTGATTTATCTAGTTGATCTTAGAACCGATGCATGAAAAATAGAAAACATTCCTATAACGTAAAATAGATATAAAAAAAATGGAATATATGATTGTGGATATAAAAAATATTATTTAAATTTTGTTTTTGACTCGAATATTAATGATATCATAAATAATAGAGTAGAAACGTCTACTAGTCCGGCCTAAATTAATCAACTAGGGCAATTCGAATGAGTCCAAAAAAAAAAAAAAAAGACTAAGAGCATGTCTTGCAAGAATATGCGCAACAGAGTTACAAGATATGGGAATATGGAAAATAGTGAGAACATTCAACAAGTTGTATAAGTTTCTTATATCTCTCACAATAAAGTCATCTTCATTTGCTAGGTTAAGGGAAGACTTCAGTTTGAAAACTTCACTGAGCGCATCACTAAACACATGTAAATCACATACCCCAAATTCTTTAGCTAGGATGTGTAGTGATCCGGTTCTTTTTAGACATTTTCACATAGAAAACCTTACTTAGATAACCGAAAAATTAGAGTAATTTTTTTTTAAAAAAACTTACTTGGTTGGTTAAAATCATAACAATAGATAAAACATATCTCAAACCTAGTCTAAGTTGAAACCGTGTTGTGACTACCATTTTCTAAAACCTTGACTTTTGTAAAAGTATTTTGTTTCCAAAAGAGTCTTTATGGAATAATAATGCATTTCTAAAACTTAATTTGTCAAAAGGAAAGTTTAAGACAAAGTTGCTAGTAAGCCAATGGCTCTACCAGACTTATAATTAAGAGCCTCCATAAATAATAATTACAGGCCAAAAAGCATAGAGTAGAAGTTTAAAACACAATAAAAACATAAAAAGGAAACACAGTCTTAAAGCATTTAAAAGATTATAGAATAACCATAAAATACAACCATAGACAAAAATCTTGCATGGTAGGTTTGCCTCATTCCCCACCTTTCAAAAACCAGCTCACAAACCAACATCTCATTAAGCATCCTGAGTGTGCTTGCCTTTAGTAAGTACAACACGAACGTAAGTCATGAGCCGAGCCTCAGCAAGCACATACATATTTCACAAAACAGTGCAACACATTCAATAAGCACAAATACACATATATACATTCATAATACAGATTTAAAGTGTATGCATATGCTTATTGAATGCAAACATTTATCCTTTGATCATTTCATAATTCTTTAGACTTTTTTTATGTGTCCGTTTTCTAGACTCGGGCCTCGTGTACGTATCTGGCACGCAACCAAAGGAGGGTGTCGGGGGAGCTACCTGGTCCAACACCAATAATTGGCTCTCAGCATTTCGCAATTGCTCTGGATCAGGGAACTTCCTCGAACATTGTACCTTGGGTGAGGAAGGAATGCCCTCGTAAGGAGGAATTGTACGACATTACCTATTCATTTTATCCCTTGTAACCTTTTACTATTAACTTTAAGTCTCCTTATTAACAGTTCATTGATTATGCAACCTAAGTGCATTTTAAACTTACTCAAGAGACTTATTTGACAGTTATTTACTTTTGGATGCATATATATTGTCCTTAGAATGCATTTATATAGATTAAATCAGACATGCATCAATGAAATTATGTAGTGCACATACCACACAGTTTTTGTATCATAACACAGTAAAAACACATATCATAGTATTACACCTCTATCATATTTACAGTTTAAACAAAGAACATCACAACAAGGTAAAATCCAGTTATTCCATGTTGTGGGTAAAGTCTGTACTTACCTATTTGCAACATTCCTTAGTAACTTTATCCTTAGGATTTTAACCTATACACATAAAATATTCACTTATTAAAATCTTTTCACCGAATAATACCTCTTAACATTAATCATGTTTTAAAATGCGAAAGTTAAAACTAGATTTAATTTTCTAATTTTACACTTTAATTAACAAAATAACACTTAAAACTCAAAAACACCATTTTAGTTAAACACTGTCCAGCAGGACCTTTACAACTTAATTTGTTCATAACTTCTTCAATTTTAAGCCAAATTACATAAAATTACTTTTAAAAGTTACCTAAGATCTTCACGATTCTATCATTAAAATTTCAATTAAAAAATCAATTTTTAAGTTTCATATTCGAAAATATCTTTAACCTAAAATATATGAGTTCTTTCAAATTTACAACTCTAGTTTCAAAATATTGGTTCTCATTCATTTCAAAACCATTTAATCCAAAAATACTTTTATACATTTAATTTACTTAATTATCAATTTAAAACTCTTTCATGATCAACATGAATAGAATCAAAATAGAGGCTTTAAATTCTTCAATTTCTTAGTTGTTTTACAATTTCTTTTAGCAATTGGTTTAATCACAAATAAAATTCTAAAATTTCCATTAGATACAGCTTATTACAATTCAAACTCCATATTAAAATTATACAAGTTTTCATGTTAAGAAAAATACACAGATTCATCAATTTCACACTTTAAAACTTTATTTTTCAAAGTTAAGCCAAAACCGATTTCCTGGTGTGCAGTCGGCCTTTAAGGCCCCATATCTAAAAATTCACTTGTGAATTTCTTCTCACATTTTATTATGTTAAACTAGACATTCAGAGTTTTCCAACAAGCTATTTTAAGTCAAAATTGGAGTTATATAGATCCCTTAAACATCACATACAAAATAAGGTTTTGGAGCTGTTAAAAAATCGGACATGCATGTAAACATACTATCTTAGCACAATCAATCCTTACATGAAATCAAATAAATCTCTACCAAACATTTATTTACACATGAAAGAACATTTCCCAGACATTAGATCATAGATTTTACCTAAGAAATCTTGTTTAAGGTTGCTAGATTGAACCTTTCAAACTTCCTCATGTTGGAAGAAATTCCTTCTAAAACAATTCATTTATAAACCTTGTTAGAATCAATTTTAGGTTTAGATTCTCAAGGATAATTTGATTTCAAGCCCCTAACTTGATTAAACTTGAAGTTGGAATCGAAATTCTTGAATAACAAGGCTATAAAGGGCAAGAACACTTTGGTTCTTGGCTTAAGTTCTTGTTGGCCGAAGGTGACAAAGAGAGAGGGAGTGTTTGAGTTTTTAGAAGTTAAAACCCTTCTCTCTTCAGCTCACACTCTATATATAGACACCATTAATCATGTTTAAGCTCTAATCCAACTTTCTATTGGCCATTAGTGAGTTAGTGGGGAACAAATCTAAGTCAAACCTCACTTGTGATTGGTTGCATGGGGTGGCAAAGCCTTGAGAGATGGACAAGTGAATTCCACTAAAATTTTCCTCTAAATTGATTTCTTAATTGGCCATTATAAGTGTCTTGACCTTAGGTAAGGTGTCATGGCTGAATACAAGGCTTTCCAAGTGGTTTGGTGGCCGAATGGTGGAAGGAAATGAAGATTAGTTGAAAAAAGTGCCTGGCCGAACAGTCTATCCGGATTGCCACTTTGAGGCCAATTTTGGGAAATTGGCTTGGCCATTTCCCTTGAACATCAACGACTAGATTGATGTGAACATGTACTTCATTGAATTGGTATGCATAAAAGCCGATAGTTCCATTTTGGTTAAGTTTGATCGGGGCCAAGTTGGCTAATTGACAGGCCAAACAGCCTGTCCGAACAATCTGTCTGGACCATGAGATTATAAGCCAGTTTCGGGAAAATTGGCTCGGTCATTTTTGTTGGCTGAACAACCAAAATAAAATTTAGGAAGTCTAGAACAACGTAGGGGGTGGCAAATAGGAAAAAATTCTGTGTAATTTTTTTTGGCTTGGGAATAAATTTTGTATTCGAGTTGCCAGACAGCCTGTTCAGCCTGAGGGTCTAGATGCTTGGCCGTGTGAGGGCACCTTTCGTTTCAGCCTACGTGTGCGCGGTTTGAACACCTTTGCCGAATGGGGTGTCTGCGTCTGTAGGACTGCCCGAGTGCTTGGCTGAGGGGCCGTTCAGCTGCTTATGCGCGTGGTCCGAGTGGGGCATTCGGCTGCTTTGCTTGGTCCGGGTGTGCAAGCCTGTGCTTGGCCACATGGCCTGGGTATGTGTCTAGGCTATGTGGCCTGGCCTGCCTAGCCCCCACACTTATTTATTTATTTATTAATCTAATTAATTCCAAACTTAATTTTATTAATTTTAGCAATTAAAAATGGCCATTTAATTCTAAAATTAAATTCCTTTTTAATTTTTTTAAAATCCTTGTTAAATTTTTGAAATTACGAATTTGAATAATTAGTAATTTGCTTGGCAATTTCTAAAAAAGAAACTTTAATTAATGCGTAATTTATAATACATGAATCTTCATTTCATTTCACATTAATCCTCATTATGTGCTTTTAATTATAAGATTAGACCAGTAATATAATTTCTAAATTCCCTAGTAACATTTTTACGAACTTAAAACATTACAAACATTGTCTTGTTAATTCTCATTAATTATTATCTAATTATAGTAGGTTAGTTGTTCATAAAGAAAGGCTTTTCTGGGGTTTCACAATCCACCCCCCTTACAAAAAAATTCATCTCGAAAATTTAGAATAATTTCGAGTATGCTATTTTAATCTCATCTTCTTGTTCCCACATCGCTTCTTTGGCCTTTTGATTCCGCCACAAAATTTTCACAAGCGGTATCTCTTTATTCCTTAACGTCTTCATTTTTCAATCCAAAATTTGAACTAGTTTATCCTCGTAGGATAAATCTTCATGAAAATCGATCAGTTCTTCTTTCAAAATATAAGACACATTAGGTACATAATTCTTCAACATTGAAACATAAAACACGTTATGTACCAATGCCAAATTAGTCATCAACGCTAATCTGTATGCTAACTTTCCAACATACACAAGGATTTCATACGGTCCAATATACCTAGGGTTCAGTTTACCTCATTTTTTGAACCCTATTGCGCCTTTGAAATGCACTACCTTTAGAAAGACATAGTCTTCAACTTCAAATTCTAACAGCCTCCTTCTCTTATCAGCGTACGACTTTTGTCGACTTTGTGCCGTTTCAATCCTGGCTCGTATCTTCTTAATTGCTTCAGTAGTATTTTCAACAAACTCCAATGCAGTTACTGTCCTTTCACTAGACTCATACCAGTGTACTGGTGATCTACATCTTTTTCCATAGAGTGCATACGGTGCCATATCAATGGATGCCTGGTAACTATTGTTATACGAGAATTCAATCAATAGTAAATACTGATTCCATGCACCACTGATCAAGTACACAGGGACGAAACATATCTTCAAGAGTTTGGATGGTTCTTTCAGTCTGGCCTTCCATTTGAGGGTGAAAAGAGGTACTAAATTTTAGTTTGGTACCCATCGCTTGTTGTACACTCATCCAGAATTTGAAGTAAACCAAGCATCTCGATCAGATATAATAGATTTTAGTACACCATACAAACAAAAAATATCCCGAACGTACAAATTTACCAGTTGTTCCAACAATTAAGTCATCTTGATTGGTATAAAATGTGCAGATTGGTATAAAATGTGTTGAAACCAGGTTGAGGAATGAGGAGCATGAAGTCAGGCTGAGGACTTGAAAACTATGCGCTTGATAGGAGGTAACCCATTGGATTGTGTTTTTAATTCGATTTTATTTTATTTTTGAGACAATTATTAATTTTGTTTAATTTTTAATTTTTAATTTTATTTTAGTAGCAATGAGGACATTGCCTGATTTAGGTTAGGGGTGAACTCATTGTTAGATTTTTTTTTTATTTTAGGTTTTTTCTAGATTTTTCTTTTAATTTTTAGGAATTTTGTTAATTTCTTTTAGTTTTTAGGATTTTTAGAATTTATTCTAGGATTTTTTATTTTTAATTTTAAGTTTTTATTAACATAGGATTTTTAGAATTTATTCTAGGATTTTTTATTTTTAATTTTAAGTTTTTATTAACATAGGATTTTTAATTAATTTTTAGGATTTTAGAGTTTATTTTAGGGTTTTTATTTATTTACTTTTTTTTTTCTTCTGCAGGTCATTTTCCCATCGATTCCAAATGGAAACTTGTTGCAGCGAGAATAGTCTCGCCGGCCCAATATGAAAACCAGGAGGAAATTTGCCGTGGTGAGAATCGGGATACGACTGTTGTTTGGGATAAGCATAACTCGTCGCAGAGAGCATGATTCTCGCCTCCAGTGAGTTTCGATTTAAAAGAATTTTGCCACCCGGCCAGGTACATTCTAACCCGATGTTTCAACATATTCTCTCAATTTTCTCTCTACACACTCAAGATTTTCACCTCCAATCTTCCCCAAACTTAAAATTCTTCTTCCTTGTCATCACTACATCAAGAATCTATGAGTTTTCACTATGATATGTTCAATTTGAAGAGGTTTTGGGCAGAATTTTCAAGTTTTGGTGAAGGTTTTGGGTTTGTGAATTCTTCTACAAGTTAGTATTTCAGATTAAGGGTTTTGTTTCTCTTGATATTCATTGCGTTGTGGACGAATTTTAGGGGTTAATTTAAGTCTTAGAGCTTGGATTGAAAGTTAGGGTTCTTAATTTGGGAATTGAAGAGAATTTGGGGCTTTTAATTTTTCTTGGAGATATTTTCTTGATTGTTGGTGTTTGTTATAATCTCTTGGTCTTATTATTGATTAGTAGATTTGTTTTGGGTTTGATTGAGGCATTGTGGGTTATTTGGATCATTGTAGTTGGAAATTTGAAAAAATGCCTAAGAAGTCAAAAGCTCAAAGAACAGGTACCGCATCATATGACACACGACTTTTCACTTCGGCGGAAGCCGCCAAGAGATATGTAGAGAAGGAAGTTAAGAGGGCGATTTGTTTGACGCTTATGTAGTGCCAATCATGAACCGACAGTGGGAAACTTTTTTGTCATCATCTGAAGGCTACGGTTCTACCATTGGTTAGGGGATTTTTCTCAAATGCTCCTGATTGCACTAATGGTAGGATATTTGTTAAGGGCACTTGGGTGTCATTCTCCAAGAAATTTTTTAATGAGTATTTTGGATTGCCTACTATGGGGGATGGTGAATATTTTATGCGGCTCCTTAGTGAGATTGATATGGCAACGATTACTACAACCATTTGTAAACCAGGGACAGTTTGGAATAAGTCAAGGGATGTTTTTCGACATTTTCTCCGAAAAGGTTTGTTGGATAAGGTGAGGCCATGGTATTCTTTTGTGTGTGCTAACTTGCTTCCCATGGCTCATCTTTGTGATGTGACTAGGGAGAGAGCTATCTTGCTCTATGCCATTATGCATGGGGCATCTATAGATGTTGGACGGGTTATTTTTGATCATTACATGCATACTGTGAGGTATGCATCTGGGGGCATAGGGTATCCCTCCTTGATTACGGCCATTTGTGCATCTTGTGGGGTGACATGGGCTACCAATGAGGAGATTGACCCTCATATGAAGCGAATTGATGCCAGTTTGATTGCATAGTTTTTAAGTGATGTACCACTGAGGATGCGCCACCATTATACTATGGGGGCCAACTCTAGTTCACCAACACTTAGGGTTCAGACTGTTCATACCCGTTTGAACCATATTGACCGAGTTTTGGATTATCACGGGCAGCATCTCGCTTTCCAAAATGAGCTCCTTCTACATCAGAGGGATTATCAGGCTGCTAGTACTCAGTTCTTACATGATTATCTTCAGATGATGACTTTACAATTGGGCGGTGATGTAAACGGTTACCCAATGATGCCGATTTATCCGGATATGCCAGATGCACCGGTTTGGGATAAGAATGATGAGAAGGACGATGATGATGAGGACGATGAGTGACCTTGCTTGAGTTTACCTTTTAAACATTTCGCTTTCATTTTTGTCTATTTTTCTTTTCATTTATTTTTATTTGTATTATTATTGTTTTTAGACATCGTTTAGTTTATTTATGTTTTGAACTATTGACTTGGAATATTTTTCTTAACGAATGAAGTGACGTTTTAGGGGTGTTTGAAGTTTTCTTCTTACTTTTTGTGTCGATTCCAGAAGTTGATGGAGGAAATGTCGTAATCTCTAGCTTTTTCCACTTCATTGGTATTGGGTATTTTTTATTTTTCCTATTTTTATTTACATCTCTTACATTGAGGGCAATGTAGGTAATAGGTTTGCGGTGGGGTACTCTTTAAGCATTTTATTCTAGTTTTTGGTGTTTATTTCTTATAAAGATTTTGAACATTTTTACAAGATTTTCAACAACAAAAAATATGTTTTGTTTAGTTTTGTTTTGTTTTGTGTTATTTTTTTAGTTAATTTTCATGTCAATGATAGGATTATGATTGAGTTAATATATAGCCTTTAAAACACGTTAAATTCTGGTTCGGTTCGAGGATGATTTTGGATGTTGATTTCATTTAGTTTAAGACTCTCTTAATAGGTGGTAAGATTGTTTGATCAGTCTAAATTCTTAGAGACATTTTATGTGTGAATATTTTGTGGATATTTTTGCGGTCTCAACAAGTTCTAGAACTCATTTGAAAACTACTCGAAGCGAAATCCTAGAATGTACACTACTTACGATAGGATGTAGTTTTTGGACCAATTTAGCCTTTTCAAGCATACCTATATTGTATTTATCGCTAGTTATCTATGTGAGCCGATTTTATATATTTAGCCTTATTTTCTTTCATGAGCCTATTATGATATACCTTTTTATGAGCCAAAAACACTTATCATACCTTTATTACTAAGAGAACTTAGTAGAAATACACTTATGTTAATGAGCACTTAGTGAAAAAAGGTTGGATTTATTGTGTTAAAATGTAGATTTTGTTTTTCTTTTATTATTTTTTTTGATTTTTAGTTAAAATCTATTTTTAGATTGCTTGGCATGCTAGGGACTAGCAATAAGGAGGTTGGAGGTTGTGACAAGTGCTTGAAAATTCACTTAGACTTAGTGATTTATCAGTTTCATTTGTTGGAAATTATGTATAAATGTGTTTTTCAGAATCACGGATATTTTTGGTGTATTTTCAGGTCAAAAAGTGCTTAAAAAGAATATTTGGATGGAGAATTATATTGGTGAGAAAATTCTTGACGGTTGGGATTAAACGATTCAAAAATCAGAGTTGAAACGAAGAAGTTATGCTATTTTTGTGATTGTGCTGAATTTGGGCAAGATGGATTTTGAGCACCTTTTAGTATTTTAGCTATACCTTTTCTCATCTGATGTCCAAATGAGGTGCTCTTCATGGCAATGGAAAGCTAAGAGATAGATCTACAACTTTCATGAAGACACTTAACACAAATTCCAAGCAAGTTATGTTCACTGGAAGAGAGTTTTGAGTTTGCCGTCGGCAAACTTTTGCCGTCGGCAAACTTTTGCATGATTCCCATACCTTTTCCAGGGGCAAATTCGCCGCAGCTAGATTTATGTTCGCCGACGGAGAGTTTCATGATTTTCCAGATCTAAATTTGATCTTTTATCTGTTTTTTCGAATCTCTTCTATCCAAAACTCATATTTTATCCCATAAACATCCTTAAAAGCCCTAGCACTATAAATAGATCATTATAAGACTCTAAAAAAGGGTGAAAAAATATAGGCTTCACAAGGGGAAATACATGAGTTTGGAGAAGAGAATAATTTGAAGGGGAAGATCTCCATTGATGCAGTTAAAGCTTTCTTGAGATTTCTAAACCAAGAAGCTTTCTTCTACCCTTTTCTTATGTTTTGTTTCCTAAATATTTCAATGTTTGATTTAGTTATCATGTGTGGCTAAATATATATGTAATTGAGGGGAGTTCTAAACCCTAGACATGATTTTAATTGAGTTATTCTATATTTAGTTCTTCCATCTTTTATTCTTTATGAAGATGTGGTTGATTTACTGTTTTAATTCCATAGCATGTTTAATTAATTGATTAGGTATACAACTAAGAAATTAAATAAACATCTTAAAGTTAACCTTAGTAACAATTTGATATTGTATTTCAAAGTAAATCAATACCTACTTTAAAAGGCCATAACCTATGTAGTTCTTTGACTAGTCTAGTCTTTACTTCTTAGAACATTAAAGCTTTCATTAAATGTAAAGATTAATTTGTTTAGATTATTCAATGATTAGGGTTGTTTAATAAGTGTACCTTTACTCAACTATTCTGTAAGAAGAAGTAGAGGATTTTCAATCCTTAAAATTAGAGTTTCCATGTTGAATACTAGAGTTAGAATTAAAAAATAAATTAGTTGAAATTCATGTCTACTGGTGAAGATCAATCCTCAACTACGCTTTCCTTATTATTATTTTCTCTCATTATTTTGTTTGTTTATTTTCAATTGTTTTCACAATCTCAAAACCCCCGCTTTCTATTTAAGTAATTTTTAATTAGTTTAGAATTAATCATTTGCAAGAAAGACCCTTACTTTCATTATACTCATTGAGACAACACTTGTAGACATAAGTAAGGTTAAAATTGCTAGTTGCTTTGCTTCACATCACGCGGCCCATAGACAAGCTCCCCTCAGACAAAGAAGAATATGTTCTTCCAGCCACGGTCGTTTGTCCTAAAAAAGGTGACAATAGGCACTCTGTCCTTACGGACTATAAGTTGATACCGACCCTTGTCAATATCGTGCTCCTTCAAAGAATAAAAGTGCAATACTTCCCCAATCTCACATGTGACCCCATGTCGCATGCTAAGACACTCAAGTGCCAATAGTATCCTCCAAGCATTCGGCATAAACTGGCTTGGGGCAATCTCATAATGATCCAAGATGTCCCTCACCAACTTAGGGATCAGCAACCTCATCCCTTTCTTTGAAAACAAATTCATACAAGGCTACCCAACCGAGTAGGACCCAATCCACCCTTTCGTGTGCCTCTGGGGCATGGATTTCCACACTCTTAGGAATTTTGTACAAGTATCTCAATTTCTTCAATTCATCCTCAGTCACCTTCGACCTTTGCTTTGTCACAAGAATACCCTCTCCATGATAACTCGTAGGTGACACTTCTACGCCTGCTTCTTCAGCTTTTGGGTTTCCACGG
>WUAT03164862.1:0-12043 GCA_010015005.3 Ulmus americana | reverse complement strand
TTCCTCCTCACCTATCCATTGCCACAACCCATCCACTACCGTCCATCTTCCCCAAACCGCAACAAAAATTACAAGACGCATCCTTGAAAATTCACAAATCACAAAAAAATGATCATTTAATCCATCCAAATCAAATAAAAACAAACTTAATTCTTGGCGCGATAGCTCAACACGTCGCCCGATAACCAATCATTCCAAACAACAGAATTTCAAAGTTGGTCGTGATATAGCTATCTTGGGTGTGATATAATATATCGAGTCCATTCTCGATTTGTGAGGTGCGAGACAATTCAACTCGAGTGCCAAATCACGCCACATATCGTGGTACACTAAACCATATTGCGCTCGACTGTAAATCCTCAAACCCAGGATTTGAACCGAAAACGTCCAGATTGATTCTAAAAACAACACAAATCTTAACCGAACGACGTAAAGATTATATACCAACTGTTTTATACCATAAAAAATAAGAAACATGCCTAATTTAACCAAAAAAAAGAAAAATCTATAAAACAAAATAATGCTTAAATATACCGTATATTTAAGCTTCTTTCTTCGTTTGTGCTCAAATACACTCGTTCATACAAACCCAGTCACCCACAGTAACTAAAACAGAGGACAAATGAAATTTTTTTCACATCAAACTTTGTTGTCAAAGAGGAGTCCCGGCTGCCTTTTGACTGCTTTTTCGGTTTTTTTTTTAATTAAACAAATATTAATATGTAATAATAAAAGTGGTTTTTTGAGTGTATTAAAATTTAGGTTGTTTTTTGGTGTATTTGTATTTTTGTTTGGGCCAAAAGATTAAACGGACATTTATATATTCATGAAATTTTGGGCACAAAGTGTTTTAGTTAAAGTCCAAAGTGTTTTAATTAAAATAAAATAAAAAAGAGCTAGAGAAATGAGGGACATTACATTCTCGGTTCTCCTCCGAACCCGGATAAATATATAAGCAAGCGATGGAGACGAGAATGGTAATACAACTACCAACCACACACTCAACTCTATTTGCATCCATAGAAATCATAAATAGTTTTAGACTTGATAAAAATTATGTTCGTTATGACCACATGTTATTGATGAAACTTGATACAATATTTATAGTAATACACCAAGAACATGAAAGAAAAGCTTACAAGGAAATTAAAGTATTAAAATAAATGAAAGATAAACAAATCAGAAATATGATCAAATATTAAGCAATAAACAGAATTAAGGGGAAAATACATGAAGTTATTAGGAGAAATATTTATTTAAAGTAGTAGTTGTCATAGTGGCACTTATAGATATTAAATATGGGATATTATCTATTTAATTTTTAAAACTAGAAATAAGATAAAAGTGATAATATCGCATCAGTTATAGTACCATCATCACCGAAAGTTGCAGATGCAGTATTAGAAGAAAAATCAGGGAAACCGGTAGGTGCACTATCCAAAGAAAGACTAGTGAAATCAGTAGATGCAGGATTAGGAGGAGGTGCACTATCCAACGAAAGACTAGAGGAATCAGTAGATGCCGCATCAGGAGGATTGTCACTAGCACGTACTTCAGGATTATCAGTGCTCGGAAATGCACGCGTGCCGATATTCACCAAATTCGAAACAAGTGCTGCACCACCAATTGCGACACCAATAGTATGCATATCCTGAACCATTATTGATTGAAACTATTCATTAGAATTAATAAACATCTTATTTTGTTGTTAATTTATCAGAAATATAACAAAGAAGTGTTATGTTCACTAAAAAAAATCACTCTTACTCATACTTTCAAGCGTAAGTAAAAATCTGAAAAAGTGTAACCATTTACATTTTTCAAAAACCATAAAATAAAGGAATTAAATATATTATGTTCTCTTAAACACGTTTGAATGTATACTCTTGTAAAACGTTAAGCATAAATAAAAAAGTTTTAGGGTGCAAGTATGAAAGTTATTTTTTAATCAAAAGTAAAATATAAAAAAGAGTTAGTTATTACAAAATTAAGAGAGTAAACAAATGTAAGTAAAAATGTTTTAAAAAAAGTAATTACTAAATAAAAAATAATAATAAGTGTAATTAAAAATGTTAAAAATTTAAGCAATTACCATATTAATATTTTTTCTTGGCTTCGTAATGAGTTGGATGTCCTTTCTTTGAAAGTTGGTGTGATCTTGGTTGTGTGAATACATTTTTCTGCTGTAACAAGAGGAGCAGAGGTCGTATCTTCCGCCACCGTTGGGATTGTAACACTTGACGCAACTAAAATAGCTGCTGCTCAAAAAAGAAACACAAGCTCCACAAAAAACCATCAAACCATTCGTATGTATGTACCACAACGTGATAATGTCGTTCTTGTCCAGGCAGCCATCCTGATCCTTGTCGAGATCTCTGAAGAGGTTGCCCAACGCCGTCCCTCCTCTGGATAATCCACGCCGGGTAAGGGTATTTAGGTAATTTGGGAACCTTACTTTTCCATCTATTTGTCCGCCCATTTCTCCGAATAAATTGTCTATAGATTGCTTTTGTTTATCAGACAACTTTGCATGATAAGCCAAGGCAGCATTTCTAATGGCCTCCATTGCTTCTCTCTTGATCTCTTGCTTACTTTTTAATATTTTTGTGTTTTTGGATGTCTTTGCTGGTCTACAATAATGTGTGTTATTTATAGGCTAAATATATGCGTAGTGCATACTCCTAACGTATAGATTAGTTTATTTATTGTGTATTTAAAATATATTATATATGTAGATGGGAAGAATCTTTGCATACTGCGTTGAGTCATTGACTAGAGTACATAGTTTTTATTAAAGAAAATCAAGTGTTAGTATTATTTGATATGCAAGAAAAATCTAAGTTCAAGTGTTAGTCTTATTTGATATGCAATACTGGAGCACATAGTTTTTATTAAAGCCAAGTCCAAGTGGAGTTTTTATTAAAGCTAAGTCCAAGTGTTAGTCTTATTTGGTGTAAAAAGACTAGAGCGCATACTTTTTATTAAAGTTAAAGTATTAGTCTTATTTGGTGTGCAAAGGTTAGAGCACATACTTTTTTTTTATTAAAGTCAAGTCTAAGTGTTAGTCTTATTTGGTGTGCAAAGATTAGAGCATATACTTTTTATTAAAGCCAAGTCCAAGTGTTAGTCTTATTTAATATATGATTTAATTACACCATTTAAATATATTTTATATTTGATTTATAAAAAAAAACATATATTTCTGATTTTTATAACAAAAAAAATTAAATATTAACATAAATAAATAAAATTTTAAATACCACTTTTAAATTATCTATTAAGTGCACAAGATACGTCAGCAAAAATTGTCAGATAAATGAACTTTTAGATCATTTAAAAGTGTCACTTCAAGTTGTTTTAAAAAAAAAACAAAAGTGCTTGGTTAAAAAACAAACAAACAAAAAAATGTGTCCCTAAATAAAAGTGTCATTATCCAGCCAATTCGTGCCTCAAATATTTTCTTTGTTATGGAAAAATGGAATGCTAAATTGCGAAGAAAATTAGGTCTAGCATTAGATTTATTTAGATTTTACTTGTATTTTCCTTCCACCTCAATTATAACTAATTATAGGGCTTAAAATTGATATTTTTTTAAAAAAATTATTTCTCTTAATATTTTTTTTAATAGCGCTTTTTAAAACTAACATTTAAGAAATTATTTATAAATGTGTGTTTAGAGGCGCTTTTACGATTCTCAAAAATAATTTTAACAATCTCATTTAAGTGTATTTAAAAATGCTTGTTCTTGTAGTAGTAAACATAAATTTCAGGATATACACTTAATTTATATCTTCATTTTAATGGGTAAATAGTCTACCTTTATAATTATATCATTGAAATTTCATAGATTGTGTAAAAAAAAATTTCTTCTTTATTATCATTTTCTCAGTTATAACACTAACAATTAATTTATTTTTTTATTTTTTATCTGCTAAGAATAATTAGTGCGTGTTTGGTTGGGTATTTGAAATACGCAACTAGTATTTCAAATACTCTAATCAAACAAGTAAGAGTATTTGAAATATCGAATACTATATTTCAGTACTATTTCAGAAACTCTCTCCCTCCCAAATTAGTTTTTCTACTACTTTTTAATAAAGTATCACTTCTCTATATTACTTTTTAATAAAATATTATCTCTGCCCACTATCTTTTAATAAAATATTACATTTATCTACCTCATTTTTAATAAAATATTACCCCTTTCTATCATCTTTTTAATAAAATATTACCTCCCTCAATCATCTTTTTAATAAAATATTACTTCTCTCTATTACCTTTTTATTAAAATATTATTTTTTCTATTTTATTATTATTAAGTTTACAATTTTTATAAATACTCTGTTTAGAATACTCTTAACTAAACAATAATCCTACTTCAAATGTTTTATTTAGAATACTTTTAATCAAACAAAAGTACTACTTCAAATACTATAAAATGCTGAACTAAACAGGCCTAGTTATTTCTTGTTGATCAATTCATAGAAATTTTAAATTAAAAAACTGGTGATCAAAACCGGTAAAATTTAGGGAGACATGATTGACTTTCCATATTATTTCTGCATAGCAACTTGTGTCATGCCAAGTTGGTACATACATACATATATATATATATATATATGAACGAGTGTTAGAACATAAAGTTGTTATACATATATAATACCAATTCTTCTCGAAATAAGTAAAAACAAAGAAAAGGAGTCCATACCAATTCAAATCACTGAAACTAAAATATTTAGCCACTAGGTATTATGAATAATTGGAAAGCCATCTCAGTTGAGAAAACATAACTCATTAATTGACCTAATTATCAATGAAAATGCAAAGCATCAACGGGATCTCCTTCTCCTTTGACAATAATGAGACAAACTATAATTTTGCGCATAATACAAAGTGGCTATACAATATTATATTAAGAAAGAGTGTAATATTTCTTAAATCTTTGTAATTTCAAATCTTGCCACCGAATTATTGTGTATATACTATATGACCCAAAATTAATGAAAATTAAGTTTGGTTAAAACCATAACAAAAGGCTAACATAATCAGGCCGAAACCGGCCAACTACCCAACCCGATCAAAACCATGGCTGAAACCTCAATGAAACTTAAAGGTTAAAGGATTTGTACATACTCAACTTGTAGTGAATGAGATGACTATTGGGTTAGGCCTTTTATTGGCTTTTGAACTCAACTCAATGCATCCACTTTACTCTTTATATATCTAATTAGGTACGACATTTACTGATGATGATCGCTTAATGGGCAGAAAATAATTGTTATAGAACACATTTGCAAGCGTTGATAATCAAATAAAAAAAATCCACCATGCAAAGTATATATTAGTTAAGTATTTTTTTTTCTGGTAATATTCTAGTTACTACATATGGTCACCTTTAATTTATGTTCTATTAATTGTAAAAATTATATCAACCGTCGGTTGCTGAATTGTGCTTGTGATAAATTGTTTGGTTGTTGAAAAACGACATAAGTCCGTGCCGTACTGCAAAATAAAAGACGATATCAGAAGGTCAAGGATTGTTTCCCCGATTACCCTCCGGTGCAAAAGTAAGTCGAAGTTGAGATGACAATCCAGTAAAGTAATAGTCTTGGGTTATGAATGCATACTTTTGAAAGTGAAATGAAAGGTTTTTATAGACGATGCCTTTATAGAGGAGTTTACCAATAACCGAGTTAGTGGTCCTCATTCTCAAGGAGTGGAGGTTGATCCCACTAAGTCCGTGGTGACTGAGTGGTTGATGGTTACTACATCATGAGTTAGTAAGTGCGAAAATCCTAGAGAGCACTTTCGCAGATCATGTGATGACACATCGACGAGCATGACGAGTGTTACGCTGTTTGGAAATATGGTGGCTACATTTAGCTCGGCCACGCCTTGCTTGGCTAGGCCTCAAGCTTGGCAAAGCCATGAGCAAGGCTAAGCCTTGAGTTTGGCCACATCTTGAGCTTTGCTAGGCCTTGCTTGAAATGACTTGAGCTTGGCCATGCATTGAGCTCAGCCACGCCTCGAGCTCAGCCAAGCCTTGCTAAACTGGGCCTCGAGGTCCACCATGCCTTTAGCTCAGCCAAGCCTTGAGCTCGGCAACGCCTTGCTTGTCAAGCCTTGAGCTCGGCCATGCCTCAAGCTCAGCTAAGCCTTGCTCGGTAGGCCTTGAGATAGGCCACGACTCAAGCTCTCCCAGCTCGACAGGCCTCGAGCTCGGCCACGCCTTGAGCTCGGCCACGCCTCGAGCTCGTCCAGGCCTTGAGATCGGCCACGCCTTGAGCTCGACCATGCCTTGAGCACGGCTAGGCCTTGTGCTCGGCCAGACCATGCTCGGCACACCTTGAGCTTGGCTACGCCTCTTTAAAAATTTTAAAAATCTCATAAAAATTTATTTAAAGATGCTTGTTCTTGTAGTAGTACACATAAATTTCAGGATATACACTTAATTTATATCTTCATTTTAATGGGGTAAATAATCTAACTTTATAATTATATCATTGAAATTTCAATGATTATGTGAATTTTTTTTTCTTCTTATTATACTTTTCTCAGTTATAACACTAACGATTGATTTTTTTTTTTTTTTTTTTTTTATCTTCTAAGAATAATTAGTTATTTGTTGTTGATTAATTCATAGATATTTTAAATTAAAAAACTAGTGATCAGAACCAGTAAAATTTTGGAAGACACATCTGACTTTCCATATTATTTCTACATAGCAACTTGGGTGATGCCAAGTTGGTGTATATATATATGGACAGCTGTTAGAACATAAAGTTATTATTTATAAAACCAATTCTTCTAGAAATATGTAAAAACAAACAGGAGTCCAGACCAATTCAAATCACTGAAAGTAAAATATTTAGCCACTAGGTATTATGAATAATTGGAAAGCCGATCTCAGTTGAGAAAACATAACTCATTAATTAACCTTATTATCAATGACAATGCAAAGCCTCAACCGGATCTCCTTCTCCTTTTACAATAACGAGACAAACTATAATTCTGCGCATAATACAAAGTGGCTATACAATATTATCTTAAGAAAGAGTGTACTATTTCTTAAATCTTTCAAATTTCAAATCTTGCCCCCCGAATTATTGTGTATATACTATATGACCCAAAATTAAATAAAATTAAATTTGGTTAAAACCAACAAAAGGCTAACATAATCTCAGGCCGAAACCGGCTAACCACCCAACCCGATCAAAACATGGCCAAAACCTCAAAGGGCGAAGTGAAACTTAAAAGTTAAAGGATTTGTAAATACTCAACTTGTAGTGAATGGGATGACCATTGGGTTAGGCCTTTTATTGGCTTTTGGACTCAACTCAATGCATCCACATTACTCTTTATATATCTAATTAATAACGACATTTATTCCATATTTGACAGAAAATAATTCTAATAGAACACATTTACAAGAGTTGATAATCAGATAAAAAAATCCACCATGCAAAGCATATGTTAGTTACGTAAATTTTTTTTGTAATATTCGAATTACTACATATGGTCAACTTTAATTTATGTTCTATTAATGGTAAAAATTATATCAACTGTGTGTTGACGGATTGCGCTTGTGATGAACTATTTAGTTGTTGAAAAATGACATAAGTTCGTGCCGTCCTGCAAAATAAAAGACACCGTCAGATAGTTGGGGACTGTTTCTTCAATTATCCTCCGATACCAAAGTCAGTCGAAGTTGAGATTGCAATCCAGCAGAGTAACAGTACTGGGTTATGAGTGCATACATTTGAAAGTGAAATGAGAAGTTTTTATAGACGGTGCCTTGAGAGAGGGCTTTGCCACTAACCGAGTTAGTGGTCCACGTTCTCAAGGAATGGAGTTTGAGCCCACTAATAAGTCCATGGTAACTGAGTGGTTGACGGTTACCATATCGTGAGTTAGTAGGTGCAAAAATCCCTAAGAGCACTTTCGTAGATCGTGTGGCAACACATCGACAAGTATGACAAGTGCTGCGCTGTTTGGAAATGCGTCGGCCACATTTAGCTCGGCCATGCCTAGCTCGGCTGGGACTCTCGACCATGCCTTGCTTGACTGGGCCTTGAGCTCGGCCAAGCCATTAACAAGGCTAGGCCTTGTGTTCGGCCACACTATGAGCTTGGCCAGGCCTTGCTCGAAAAGGACTTGAGCTCGGCCATGCCTAGCTCGGTAAGCCTGGAGCTATGCCACGCCTAGCTTGACATGCCTGGAGCTCAGTCACGCCTCGAGCTCGGCCTTGCCTTGCTCGGCAAGTCTTGAGTTTGACAGGCATTAAGCTTGGCTAGGCTTTTCTCGACAGGCCTTCAGCTCGGTCATTCCTTGAGCTCGGCTAGGCCTTGCTCAGCAGGCTTTGAGCTCGGCTACGCCTTGCTCGGTAGGCTTTGAGCTCGGAGGCATTTTTACAATTCTCAAAACAATTTTAAAAATTTCATAAATATGTAAGTGTATTTAAAGATGCTTGTTCTTGTTATCTTCAGTTTAATGGGGTAAATAATCTACCTTTATAATTATATCATTGAAATTTCATAAATTATGTGAATTTTTTTTCTTCTTATTTTTAACCTTGTTATTAGATTAATAAACCGTTATAAAGTGTTATTTTTAACCTTGTTATTAGATTAATAAACAGTTATAATATATAATATATAATGTGATATAAGTATTATCTTAATTTAATATACTGTTATATATGTGCCAATTTTATAACTTACTCTAAGTATTATATTAGAAACTTTGTATTGCTCTTACTTACTGTTATTTTAGTTATGGAATAACATTTTACATAATTATATTTCTTATCATTGCAACAGTTTTTATTTTAAAAATTTGAGCTATTTTACTTTTGAGATAAATAATATAAAACATTAATAAAAACAATCTTATAGACTCTTCACCAATAGTAGTATAATCTAAATATCCAATACAAAATATATATATATATATATATATTTGATTCACATAAAAATTTACAAAATACTAATATCTTCCCTGAAAGGATCATCTTTAATATCATCCCAAACTAATGCTATTTGTAGAACCAATCTTCCAACACGACCAAAACCTACAAACAAGGTAAAACATAGAAAAGGTCATCAACCAAGTTTTATAGAGAAAACATTGCCTAGAAAAAAATCAACCATATCATATGTTAGTATTATGTCATCTCATCATATCATATGTTCACATGAAAAAGTGAAAACCCCAAAACAAACTGTAGTATTAATACCTTGAAGAAAAAAACCCGGAAGTTGTCTCATTGCAGATAAATTGTGTTATTCCCAAGTTAGCTTCAAACATTACCTTTGTTGACGAATAAAGCAACAGCCGTGCAAAGCAACAATAATAATAAAGCATATACTCATCAACAATCATAGAAGCTAGCTTAAAACATTACCATGAGTGCAAGAAAAAACCTACATTTTTATGGTATTAATACTCATCAACAATAATAATTTATGCATTTTATGTCCTAAAAAAGAGTATTCAATTTTAGGTTTTTTGTTGTTGTTATTTTCAACAATTAAAGGGTACTTTAAATAATTTTTCAAAATACAATATGTTTTTTTTTATTTATGACAACTAAAGTGCAATAAAGTATATGTAAATAACTAGTGAGAAGGCAATAATAGAACTCTACCTAAATTTAGAAACTAACTTTTTATCTTAAAAAGCACAAAGCAAAGACATGATACTCATTTCTAGATGGTTGTGAATCTATGAATTCACTTTCACATGACTATCAAGAGAACATTAAAAGGGTAAGGATACCTAATAATAATAATAAAGCATGGTATGCTAGCAAAATGGAAAGACTTACCTGAATGTAACAATAGAGATTAGGAATCAGTTGGTCCTCCTCGTGACTCATTCTACTCCTAAAATGGGCAACCCCAGCATAGTACTATATCTGATTCGAAGATCACTTTGTGGAATCAATATGTGACCCGCTGATAACATTCCAAGACCACCAATTTCTTTAGGTGTATCAAAGATAACACGGGAAAACCTGCCACTACACCAATTTGGCCCTTATATAATAGGTCAATATAACCTTATCAAAAAAGAGTTATTATAAGCCCATCAAATAAGCGGGAACCAAAAAAACACGCGGGCTCTGCTTTCTACGGAAAGTTTTTAGTGTGCCTAATTGAGATAGTGAGATAATTAAACACAACCCCCACTCTCTCTCTTCTTTCTCTCCAACAAACTAATCCCCAACTCCCAAACCTCTCTTTCCTCAATTGGTTGGGTTTAATTCATATAAAAACTTTGCTTCTCTTCTCTCACAGTCCACATTCTCTCTTTCCTCACTTGTTACTCTGTTCTTCCAAAACCCTAGATCTTCCTAATCTCTGTGAAGAGTTTGAGCTTTAGCCATGGCGGATACCAAGATGTTTACTTTCCAAGCTTACATTAACCAGCTTCTCAGTCTCATAATCAACACTTTCTACAGCAACAAGGAGATCTTTCTCTGTGAGCTTATATGCCTTTAATGTAATTTCTCATAGCCTTTTTTTTCTTTTTTTGTTTTTGTACGTTTAGGGTGTGTGGTAGCCAGGGTTTATTGTGAATTTGTGATTATGTTTGACTAATTCATCACTATTTGTAACTTGAGTTCATATTTGATTTTGATTTGTGTGTGCTTGTTGAACATGTTCTAGATCATCGATTTAGGTTCTTTGATACTAATTTTTCATGTCTTCAAATCGAATCCTAGTATGTGTTGTGTGTTATTTTGTTGATTGAAGTCCAGAAACCTTTTTTTTTTTTACAAGCTTGTTACCAGACATGTGATACCTGGTCTTGCGGCTTCATTAATAATTTTCTCTCAATTAAACCTGGTTCGTTGGCCTCTAACTTCTAGTTTTTGTAGGTTGTTGTTAATGATATTACGAGAATTTTTTTTTGACTTGAGGGGTAACTAAAGGGCAAGTTTTGATTGAGAGGAAAGCAAGAAAAAGTTTTTGAATTGTGGTTTTTAGCACTAGTTTAACTTTGTGCTCATCTAGAAATTTGGCTTACACACTTTTTGCAAACTAGTGTTGTTCCTTTTCTTCATAGATCCTTTCACTTACTAACTAATTTCGGATAGAAATAAGTTGGTGTAAAATTTTGTTCTAGTAGTAAATGGTACTAGAAACAGGATCAGTTCCTCTGGTTCTATAGGTGCTAGGAATTACTAGATGCTTCTTATGTTCCTAAAGTTAACTTTTATTCTCGTTGGCAATCTGTTGCAGTTGATATTTCCCAACAAGGAACTATATGCCAGCTTGCAAGTGCTGCAGATAGTACAATGAGTTTTCCATTAGATGAGAATTCTGATAAAGGAAGAAGAGGGCAGCTGATGATGATGAGAGCGATGACTGCTAAGAATTTTGACCCCATTAGGTACTCAGGTAGATGGTTTGAAGTTGCTTCACTTAAAGGCAGTTTTGCTGGACAGGGTCAGCAAGATTGTCACTACACGCAGGAAAATTCCTTAGGTATGTATAGTTTTGAGTCCTTATATTGATATTATTCCTTCAAGAAATTTATAGGCCTTTTAAAGTTTTAGTTTTCTGTTTTTGGTGTCTAAAAGTGAAAGTAGAGGAAAACTTGGATTTTTTGTATCCGCTGCACATTTGCGAAAACTTTTCAGCTTACTATTAACATATTTAGGTTGTAGATATCAGTAAATTTTGAACTTCCTTTTTTTTTTTTTTTACAATTTGTTTTTATCACCATTAAGGTTTTGAGGAAGCTTGCGGATGATTCTTCAAAGTTTTTCAATGATAAAGTGACTACAACTGTTGTCAGTGTTCCTGCATACTTCAATGATTCTTGCTGGTCTAGAAGTTCTTCATATTATTAATGAACCCATTGCTGTCTCATTAACATATGGTTTTGAAAAGAAGAACAATAAGACCATCTTTGTTTTTGACCTTGGAGATGGTGCTTTTGATGTATGATGATATCAACTTTGCTTTTTAGGTAAACACTATGTAAAATTAATCATTTCTATGTTATCATGATTTGATTTTTATTTATTATATAC
>WUAT03164751.1:0-12043 GCA_010015005.3 Ulmus americana | reverse complement strand
AATCCAGCAGAACTCTTACTAGATCAGGACTTTTGAAATTTTACAAAAAGGGGGTTGGAATTATAAAGAACAGCGGTAATAAATGATTGAAAAATCTAGAACTTGCATAGAAAGTCTTTCTAGAGTCGGGATTTGAAGAGAAAAACTTATTATAAGTATTCTCTATGTGTATATAGGTTGAGTTCTATAAAGGGAAGAGGTATTGTCGGAGCACAAAAAAACGGTAAGTACAGACCTCATTTATAACATGAAACAAAATGGTTTTTGAAAAATATGTGTGCAGTTTGCCTATTCTATGCTAGAATTAATTGTTACTTGTCTTACTGATGCGAATTGGGTGATCCGGATGGATGGTTATGCTACATGTTTAGTATGGTATATCTGAATTTTATTTGAATGTTAAATATTGTGCTAAATATAGATCTGAATTACATGGGTAATTGCCTTATCAGGTATTTGAATTCAAATGCAGATTATGTTTGTGTTTATGAAGTCCTTATATAATATATGAGTGCTCAGGAAGAGTGTATAACCTAGTGTTACCATGCAAAAGCATGAATGATGTCAATGTGTTATAGACTAATCATGCATTCATTATTGAACATGTTTTGAAAGCTTTCGAGGAAAAGTCTCAGTATTTAAGGTTGAGCTCAATTGATATGAGTCAGAACGAATTGAGATGCGTCCCTGGTTTGAGACAGGAAAGTAATATTAAATGGAAAGAGTTTTAAGATGTCATGTCTTACCCAACCTCCCTAGTTGTAAGGCATATAAGAGTTTAAGAGGAATAAGAGCCCAGAGCTAGTTGGATCGGGTATCTCCCCCAACTCCTCTCGGCAGCGCACATAGGGTACTTTCACAGGGGCCTGTATTAATAATGAAACATTTTTTCAATTAAGGAAATAAATGATTTGAAATCATTATATAGTGTCGAGTCAGCATTAAGCTTAATTGCATTGCCCGAATTGAATTAACATAAGGGTGACTCTATTGATATACATGACATTTATTTAGGTAATCCTATTTCCTGCTCTTGTTTGGCCAGATGTGATAATACTTTGACTGGAAAGGTTGCGGTATGGCCAGAAGGCCCATGTTGATGTCCAGAAGGTATGAGATGGCATCCTAGATGTCGTGCTTGGATGTCCGGGTGCTGTCATACATTATTTGTTCATTGTGTTTACTTGATATGTGATTATATGATAAGTAAACTGCATAGTTTTGTGAGATTTTTTTTTTGTGCTTGCTAAGTCTTGGCTCATTACTTACGTTCATGTTGTAGAAAACTTGATTATGGTACTCGTGAAGCTTGGTGTCGGATTGCTCTGAGTTGCTGGGCTGAGATGATCCGGAAAGGGTGGGCATGAGACTCACTACAATATAATTTTACCATGGACTCTATTGAGATTAATATGAATAAAACCTTAATTTATAACCCTCATAGTCTCACTACACCAGATTCGGCCTTTAGCCACACAAATATTACCCACACATAAATATGTGTGGGTAATAAAATGTTTATTTACACATAATTAAATAAGTGTAAAATTGAGATGCTTATGTAAAAGGCGGAAGGAGTTTCCATTTTTGAAAACTTTAGCCACACATAAGTATGTGTAGATAATCGTTTTATCGACAATTTTTTTTTAACGCATGGCAAGTTGACATGTAATTAAAAAATAGTATTTTATATATAATTTCCTACGTGGCGCAATTATAAAAATTTAAAATATAAATAAATGCCACGTCAGAACACCACGTCAGCATTCTTGCTGATGTGGCTTGATGATGATGCCTTTTTTGTGTTGACATGGATTTTTTTTTTGGCTTCATATTTCAGTCCAACATATTTTGGGCCACTGAAAAGAGGGCCCAAAAAGACTGGGCCTTCACGTGCCTCTTTTTTGTTTTATTTTCATTTTTTGGGCTTTATATTTCAGCCCAACATGTATTGGGTCGTTGAAGAGAAGGCCCAGACCCAATTTGAAAACATTTAAAAAAAAGTCACAAAATGGCTCATAGAAGTTCAAACTCAAGACCATGAAGGAGAAATAATGTTACTATTGAGCTGTAGCATTTGTTTTGGTTTTCTTTCATTTTTATTTATTTATATTAAATATAACTTAGTAATTTGTAAATTTATTTAAAAATTATTATATAATATATACGTATGAATTTTAAAATATAAAAAATTACCATATAGAATAAAAATTATAAATATTAGAAATTTTTAAATTTTCATAATAAAATATAATTTGTTTTTTAGTTTTAGGAATATCTTACTTTTGATATTAAATAGCACAAAAAAATACGTATACAAAATTATTGATATTATATTATTAAGATACATTCAAAGAAAATAGAACATTCTAAAATATCTTTGAAATATTAAAAAAAATTGAAACAAAAACTATTGCTCTTTCAATAAATTGAACAATCTTCTCCGTGATGTCCTTAGAGATGATCTTGATTATTGATTTTGATCTTGACCATTGACTGTTGATCTTGATCTTGCCCATTGATCTCAATCTTGATCGTTAATATTGATCTTGACCAGTGATCTTGGATTTTATATAATTTTATTTAATATTTAATTAGAGTAATAAACTTAATTATTTAACTTAAATTTTGTTATTTATTCAAAAAAATATAAATATAAATATAATATTTATTAAAAAAAATAGAAACTTAAATTTAATATTTATATAAATATTACTTTTTTTGTTGTAATAAATTCAATCATTTAACTTAAATTTTATTATTTGTTCAAAAAATGGAAAGTTAAATTTAATAATTATATAAATATTACTTTTTTGTTGTTGTTGTAATAAACTCAATTATTTAACTTAAATTTAATTATTTACTAAAAAAATAGAAATTTAAATTTAGTATTTAATAAAAAAGAGAGAAACTTATTAATATTAATCTATTATATACTTATCTACTACTTATATAATAAAGGTGAATTCACTTGACCGTACAAGTTTTGGTTAGTTTACTTCGGTCAAAATAATTCGTTTTTTATTTTTTATTTTTATTTAGAAATGTGCGCTTTTTTTTTCATCATTTTTTTTCTCATTTATTATTATTATTATTATTTTGAAAGTGATTTATTACTTTTTTTAAAAGAATATATTTTTTTAGTTTTTTTTATTTATTATATATTTACACAATAGGAATATAATATATATTTTCATGTCAAAAAAATAATAATATATGTTAATGTAAAAAAAAGGGAACAACAGTCAAGCCAAATACAGCCGAGGTATTCATGTAAGCTTATAAAAAGTTACTCGCAAAACAGAAGAAATATCAGAGGTCGAAGATTGTCTCCCTGATTAACCTTTAATGCTTAAGTCAATATCGTTCGATGTGATAATCTAGCAAGGGGACAATAAGGTTAGAATTGCTTACTTTTGGAGATATTTTTATAGTGAATAAATTATTTTTTATTTGAATTTTTTTCCTTTTTACTTTATTTGACTGTAGTTATTTCCGCAATATGAATTTAGACTTAAAAATAATAGGTATGTTCTTTTCATGATTTAAACTGCTGTTTGGTTTGCGATTTTGCAGTATTTTGAATAGAGTATTCTAAATAAAGTTTTTGTTTGGCTCAGTAGTCTGAACAGAGTATTGTAAACATAGTTTTTGTTTGGTACAACACTCTACAGATTAAAGCAAAATATTATTCTAAACAGAGCTTTGTTTATTCAACAATTTGAATAGAGTAAGAATACTATATTCAAAATTGTAAACCAAACATTGGTGATTTTAATAAGATGTTTAGTTTAGTGATTCAAACATGGTATTTGAACAATATTATGTAATAGTATTCTTTTCATAATCTGAATTATGATTCAAACAATAAAAGTAGGGAAAATAACTTAAAATAATATTCTTTTTATGATTTGAATACATGTTGTTTTCACACTGCTTTCCCTTTGTTTTTGTGGATGATGAGTTGATGTTGCTTGTGTAATAGTTTGTTATTGAAAAGGTTGCAAAATAGTAAATACTTGTTGGCTAACAGAATGTGATAAATTGAAGTACTTTTCATATATGATTGTAGTGTTTAAATACACTACTGGGATAACAAACACAGAGTTGAGATCCAATATAAGTGGAACTGCTTCCTAGATCTAAGGAATTACAAATTTGAATATATATACAAACAAAGAGTAAGTGATGAGCTGGTGTGAGGTGTAAGCTGCGGTATTCTCTGATATGCCCCCTCAAGATGGAGGTCGGGAGAGAAGTCCAATCTTGAATTTGAGATCAAGAAATCGAGCACGGGGAAGTGGCTTAGTGAGTGCATCTGCGAGCTGGTCTGCTGAAGACACATGAGCAACACGAAGTACACCATTCTGAACTTGATCTCTGATAAAGTGAAAATCAATTGCAACATGTTTCATTCTGGAGTGAAAAACGGGATTTGAACATAGTTGGGTAGCACCCACATTGTCACAATACAAGACAGGACAGCAGGGTAGTTGAACTCCTAGATCAGTGAGTAAGTAACAAAGCCAATTGAGCTCTGCAGCAGCATTGGCAACAGACCTGTATTCAGCTTCAGTAGACGATCGAGCTATTGTTTTCTGCTTCTTTGAACTCCAAGAGACTGGATTACGACCCAGATAGATGACATATGCACTGGTGGACGAAAAATCATCCTTGTCCCCTGCCCAATCAGCATCTGAATATGCTTGTAAGTTGAGTGGTAAATCTCGATGAAGATGATCTGAAAATGCATGAAGATTTAAGGGAGACTGACGATGGATTTGAAGACCTTCATTAAGAGTGCCACAGAGGTACCGAAGGAGACGTTTAACAAAGCTCCAATGGTCTGTTGTGGGTGCGTGCATGTATTGAGAAAGTTTGTTAACAGCAAATGCAAGATCAGGTCTGGTGAGTAAAAGATACTGAAGGCTGCCAACAACGGTTCGGTACTCGGTTGGATCAGCCAAAGGAGAACCTGAATGTAACTGTAGAGGTGGGGAAGTTGGAAGAGGAGTTAGAACTGGTTTGGCATCAGTCATACGAGTTCTAGCCAAAATATCAAGAATATAACGCCTTTGTGAGAGTAAGAGACCTTGCTGATTCGGCACTACCTCCACACCTAAGAAATATGACAGAGTGCCAAGATCCTTTATCGAAAACCGATGAGCTAGAACCTGAATGAAAGAATCAACTAGTTTTGGACTGTCACCCGTGATGATTAAGTCATCCACATACACTAGGAGATACAGAATGTGGCTAGCAGCAGTAAGAACAAATAGAGAAGTATCAGCATGAGAATTCTTGAACCCAGACTGAAGAAGAAAAGTTCTAAGTTCATGATACCAGGCTCTAGGTGCTTGTTTGAGGCCATAGATTGCCTTTCGAAGTCTGCAGACATATGATGGACGATCTTGATCAACAAAACCCTGTGGTTGCTGCATAAAAACATGCTCAGAAAGGTGTCCTTGAAGAAAGGCGTTGTTGACATCAAGTTGGCGTAAAGGCCAACCTCGAGAGACAGCAAGACTGAGGACAACCCGAACTGTAGTTGGTTTTACAACAGGGCTGAAAGTCTCTAGGTAATCAACTCCAGGTCGTTGATGAAATCCTTTAGCGACCAAACGTGCTTTGTACCTGTCAATAGTGCCATCAGAGTTACGTTTAATTCGGAAAATCCATTTACATCCAACTATATTCTGTGAAGGAGTAGGTGGTACAAGGTCCCATGTTCCATTTTGAACTAAGGCATCATATTCAGCTGACATGGCTTGTCTCCATTTGGGGTCTGCAATGGCTTTAGTCACAGACGTGGGTTCCAAATTGTTGGAGGTGGAAAGTTGGGTATGAAGGTTGAGCTTGGTTATAGGCTTGTGAATTTTGTTCTTTGCTCGGGTGGTCATTGAGTGAGTTGGAGGAGGATTGGGTTCGGGTGGGTTTTGAGGTGAAGATGGGAGAGCATGTGTGGGTGATGTTGTGTTTGGCATGGATGGCTGAGGAGATGTATCTGGTGTGGCCTGGGACGTGTTGGTGGGCGGAGTAGGTGTTGGAGCTGCACACAGGGGTTGCTGAATGACGTCTACTGCAGATGGCACCATGAGTGGCGGCTGGGAACTTGGTGAACGGACTTGGATTGGTGCAGGAAACCAGGTGGCAACGGTGTTAGGAGGAGTACTGGGTTGCGGACTGACTAAGGAGGAGTATGGAAATTGGGATTCTACAAACTTGACATGTCGGGAAACATAAATTCTAGAGGTGGAAGGGTCAAGGCAGTAGTACGCACTTTGAGTGAGAGAGTAGCCAAGAAAAATACAAGGTGTAGACCGTGATTCAAGCTTGTGGGATGTGTATGGTCTCAGCCAAGGATAACATAGGCAGCCGAATACTCTTAGTTTCGAGTAATTGGGTGCTATGTTAAATATTTTGAGATAGGGTGAGGAGAGATTTAATGTGGGAGTGGGCATTCTATTAATTAGATAGACGGCTGTGGCAAAGGCATAAGGCCAGTAGGAAAGGGGTAAAGAGGCGTGTGTGAGGAGAGCAAGGCCGGTTTCGACGATGTGGAGATGTCGTCTTTCGGAGTAACCATTGTGTTCAGGTGTGTGGGGTGGGGTGGTTAAATGAGAGACACCATTGGTGGATAGAAAAGAGGCTAGGGAGATGTACTCACCACCATTGTCTGAGTATAGAGTTTTGATGGTTGAGTTAAAGTATTTTTCCACAATAGCCTTGAATCGTATGAAGGTTTCTTTGACATCAGATTTGTGTTTGAGAGGGTAGAGCCAGATGTATTTTGTGAAGTGATCGATGAAGAGAACATAGTATTTAAAGCCATTAGTAGAGTAAATGGGAGAAGTCCATACATCAGAAAATATTATTTCAAGGGGCTTAGTAGAGACAATTGTAGAGTTGGAGAAAGATAGTTTGTGACTTTTATTGCAAAGACAAGCATTACATGAAAAGTTTGGAGATAAAGAGGAAGATGATCCTAAATTGTTGCTGGAAACAACATGATGGAGAATGGGAAAGGCAGGATGTCCTAGTCTATGGTGCCAGTCAATGGAAGTTGGCTTTATTGTCGAGAATGCATACAAAGGGGAGGAGGTTGGCCACTCATAGATACCATCTTTAGAGCGTCCTTGCAGCAGTGTTGTCCCTGTGCTGAGTTCCTTCACAAAAAAAGAAGAGGGTAAGAATTCTATGGAAACATTGTTAGAATGACAAAACTGTGATATAGAAATCAGGTTCTTTTTCATAGATGGAACACATAGAACATTGGTTAATGTAAAGTTATTTTGAGGAGTTTTGAGAGAAGTGGAACCAGTGTGGGTAATTGGAAGATTGGAGCCATCTCCAATCATGATGTCATCATGTCCAGTGTATGGAGAATGAAGGGAGAGGTTGCTCAAATCTGCTGTTACATGGTGAGATGCACCGCTGTCCAAAAGCCAAGATGGTGTGGGGGTAGGATTGGTGGCAATGTGTGCTTGTGGTTGCCAGGGTGTGACGGGTTGGGAAGGGTTGGAAGGGGTGGAGCTGGTAATAGGTACTAGGCGAAATGAGGGACACCTTTTGGCAGTATGGCCTTGAATTCGGCATATTTGACAGTGACCAAGGTATGGCCTGGGAGGAGGACGGGGGTTTTGTGATGATTGGGGTCCTGAATTTGTTGCAGCAGGTGGGCGTGAGGGTGAGGTGTATGATGGACGCCATGTATTAGTGATCTGGTTTTGTGGTTGAGAGGGACGCCATTGGCGGTTGTTGTTTCGGTATGTGGGGTTGGCGGTGGCTGGGAAGTGGTGTGATTCTGTTGGTTGGGTTTGCAGAGAGGCTTCGAAGTTGAGGAGTTTTTCATGGAGTTCTTCAAAGGTGATGGATGTATCTCTTGCTTGGACAGCACGGACTAACTCCTTGTAATCATCACTAAGGCCATCTAGGATTTTGTCTGTGATTTCTTCCTCATCAATGGGGGCTCCAAGAAGAGCTAGATCATCTGCTCTTGTTTTCACGTTCTGCATAAACTCAGTTATGTTAAGGGAACCTTTGGTGGTGTTTTTGAGTTGGTTTTTGATTTGCTTAATGCGGCCCCGGGATGGCTTAGCATAGGTGTTGGCCAGAATTGTCCAAGCTTGTTTGGAAGTCTTGGCTTGGGCTATGAAGGGTATGATAGTGGGTGAGATGGAGCCAATAATGGCATTGAGCAGTAGCTGGTCCTGGCGGTTCCATAGATGGTAAGCAGGGTTGGGTCTAGATGTGTTGGATTGGGTCACGGTTGCTGATGGACATGGCTTGGAGCCATCTATGTAGCCAAGAAGGTCATAGCCAATAAAAAGTGTGTGGAACTGAAGTTTCCAGGAGAGGTAATTGGTTGAAGTGAGTTTGAGAGGGGCTTGAGCAGCAACGTTGATGCTGATAATTGTTTGGTTTGGTTCATTTGTATTGATGATGGTTGTAGAGGCAAATTCGGTGGTCATGGTGCTTTATAGCAGAGAAAAAAAATAGAAGAAGGAAAATTGGATTGTGGATCGGCTTATACCAGATGTATAAGCTCTGATACCATAAGAGAATGTGATAAATTGAAGTGCTTTTCATATATGATTGTAGTGTGATAGTACTGTTCGAGAATTTTACTTTTTTACCTTTTGTTTCCAACTTGAATAATCAAGCTTTGTGGTTAATAGAATGTGTTTAAACTTACTAAGGTAAAATAGATAAGTGTGTATGCGGTTCAGATATAATCTGATCCGCAATGTGTCCAGGTATTCTAATTGAGTTAGGATAAACAAGTACCTTCAAACCTTTCAAGACTTTGGAGCTCGTTACAAGAATTAATATATTACAAATAGCAATAAATGTCACCCCCTATTTATAGAAAAAGCTTGGGGATTAAAATATATTATACATACAAAATATCTAACTAAGTTTCTAGGTAAGAGCCATCCAAAGAAAAATTTGTAAAGTGGAGCAGTTCACAAACCAACTTCAGTCTAATCAGAGTTGGAGGTGGAGTTATAGGAAGCACCCTAGAAGCTGTTGTTCATCATTCAAAAATAGTTGTGTGTCAAGTGGACTTGACTCTGTCCGTCTTCATTGGCTCACTGACTAGATAAACTCATCATATCCTGGATAGAAAGACTATCAACCCGGATAACAAGACTTCTTACTAAGAAATTTTTGAAAATTAATAAGTGGAATTCCATGTGATTTAAATATGGGATTACACGAGTGGTAAAATTCTACTTAACACCCTTAGGGCCCGTTTGGTATACAAGATATACTGCAATGAGTTTGTTACATAAATAAGATTGGACTAGATAATAATAAAAATAAATTAATATTAATATTTTAAAAATTAAAAATATTACATTTAATGTTAAAAATATACAAAAAATCTTAAATATATATTTTTTAACCTAACACTCTTAAATATTAAGACTTCTTATTACTATATTATATAATTTTAGGATTATTATTAGTATTAGTATTATTATTTATGATAATAAAAAAAATAAGTGTGTACTTAAAAAAGAGAGCAGTATTTATAAATAAAAAAGGAATAACTAGTACTTACGCTAAAGCAAAAAACAGCACTATTATTTAATAGATAGATAACTCATGTTCACTGAGAGAAGACATAGTCCCTTTAAATGGGCTTATACTAGCCTTCACTATTTTGTCCCATTCTTTTAAGTACACCAAACTTAATTCATGCTATATAGTCTAATCACATGCTATTAACACATCTCCCAAACGGCCCATTAGATTTATATCTTTTGGCTTGGCCTCTAACTAGTTTATACGTATAATTATGGGGGAACTGCAGGAATGCCCCTAAAATGAGGCATCAAAACATTTATGCCTTGTTTTACATTCATTACATATGTGCTACTTTTTTTTCTTTCTATTTTACCCTTTATTAAATGACAAATTACAAAGAAATTTATAAATTAAGATAAATTACCCTGAATATAAAAAGGTAAAAAAATATTTTACACTAAAAAAAATAAGTATAAATATTATAACTTTTAAAAGAGTATGAAATGTAATTAGTTAGGGAAAAGAAGGTATTGGGTGTAATTTCCTCTATAATTATATATTGATAGGGAAGATAATGCCTATATTATAAGACTTGCATTTTTGTTTTTCCTTTATATGCTATATGGGCTGGGCTAAAAGCATCCTTTATATTTAGTTAGTCAATCTCACATGGGTGGACCAACCAAACAAACTCCCCCTCCATATCAGGGGAACTACAGCAATGCCCCTAAAATGAGGCATCAAAACATTTATACCCTTGTTTTAAATCCATTACAAATGTGCCACTTTTTTTCCTATTTTACCCCACTATAAAATGACAAATTACAACGAAATTCAGAGACTGAGATAGATGACCTTGAATATGAAGGGGTAAAAATATATTTTATACACAAAAAAAAAAGATACATATGTTATGATTTTTAAAAGGGTGTACAAATATAATGGGTAAGGGAAAAAGAGGTATAAGGTGTAATTTCCTCTCCATATCATTTGAGGCTTCACTAAGCTCACTCTATGTTTGTTAAGCCCATTTCTGATTTAACAATACAAAATTTCAAAATAAATAATTTACAAATCGAAAACTTAAAAAACGGATTTAATTCTAAGATTAACAAACAAATATCCATGTTTAAAGTAAAACTAAGAACATTTCTATATTTATTGCAATTAATGATCTAAGAGAGCAATAAAAGTAAGAGAGAGATTGCGAGGAATTTGAGTACCTTGGTGGTTGAATTGAGTTAAATAAATGTAACTTTTACATTTATTGCTCTCACTATTTATAGGCAAAGATGGAGCATTATAATAGTATTATTACAAATAATATCTAGCAAATATCTCTCTGACCAGCATTAAATGCCGAGTCTAATCCTATTAAATACACTATCAAATCTCATTAAATGCTCCAAGTCGGTAGAATTTCTCATCAGTCCAAACAGATATGTTCGGATAGGGTCTTCGGTCCTGATAGAACTCTAATAGTCCAAACACTCTTTTCTTCTTTCTTTAACTTTCCTCGTCAACTTTTGACAAGCCATCCTTCTTTATATATTATTTTATTCTCAGTCAAATTCGAATAATACAACTCCTCCTCAAGTCTATTGGTTTCAGGAAGTGAATGAACTTGTCAACTCTTTGGTCCGGATTTTGGCTTCATTCGGACAACCTTTTGAGATCCGTATCAACTCTCCTATCACTTATGTTGGTCATCATCTCGAACCTAACCGTCTTTACGATCTATTTTGAATTACTCACAACAATCATTAGACAGGTATATTGTAACACCCCAAAAATTCACGTCATCAATTATCGTAATTAATGACATAAATTATACGGTAAATACGGTATAAGTATTAAAATTATGAATTTATAATATAATTTGAAATTGAATAAGCATCTTACCCTTTTGTAATATCAATTTTAATTTACAAAATATAGACCTTATCTCTTATATTGGAGGTCATAACAGAGAGATTTTAAATCAAATTACCAATATAATTTTAAGGAAACAAAAAATCTTTATAAATTCGTGCATATATGATATATATACCATTTCCATTCTCTTTCTTCTTGTTTTTGTTAGATAGAGAAAGATATGTTCTCTGCAAGAGAAACCAGCACCATTCATGACCCTTTGAAATTCTGGAAAACTGATCTCTTCTCCCTCTTTCTCAAATCAACTCTAACCCTTTGCTTCTTGGCTTCCATACCACTCGTCCTCTTCTTTGCCTTCTCCCGCACCCATTCCCATTTCTGTCCCAAATACCACAACAACCTGGATGATCACTATCAAAATCCACCAATTTCAACCAACATATCTCACATCCTCTTCGGAATCGCCACCTCCACCAAGACATGGAACGCGCGCCGCAACTACTCCGATCTATGGTGGAAGCCGAACATCACCCGGGGCTTCGTCTGGTTCGACGAAGCCCCCAAAACACCGTGGCCTAGCACGTCCCCGCCCTACAAGATATCGGCGAACACCTCACATTTTAAGTATTCATGT
>WUAT03164640.1:0-12047 GCA_010015005.3 Ulmus americana | reverse complement strand
ACAAATATCACCCAAACTTGAATCATTCAAAATAAACATTCAAACATGTGTGAACTTAAGTTGTTGTATACCATAATTGTTAGTAAATTATTTTCAATATCTTTTAAATTAAAACTCTTACAACGATTTTATAAGAATATTTTAAAATAACATACTAAAAAATTATCAAAAATATTTTTTATGAGTAACAAATTATAATAAAATTAATAGTAATTCTATAAGCTTCGAGCTTATACCAACATCAACATAGTCTGATTTTATTCGAATCCAAATATAATCGAAGGAATATTGTCCGTCTTCAGTTTAATTTATGTTTGAAAGTTTTTATTATCTCTTTTAACCTAGTCTGGCCATTATATTATATTACTATTTCCACTATCAATAACATTCTTTAAAACATTTGTAGCACAAATTATATGGTCCATCATTTGACTTTGAAACAGCTAGATAGTTGAAGTATTAAAGTCATTGTCTATAAGATTGCATAGAAAACAAATTGAGCCTCAAAAACGTTGAACTTATTTTATTCATTTCCTTAACTCTTTCATTTTAATCGCAAGTGTTTAGTGATTAGTGTGGTCCACGGCTCTTTGAAAGTTCATGAGCAAATGTGGATCTTAAAAGATAAACTTGTTGAATAAAATTTTAAGACAAATCCAATGAGGCACAATGTGAAAGCTACCCCATGGTTCAAATCAAAAGCTGAAAGTTAATATAATAACTTTCATACATATACTTTATGGAGATCCTTTTCAGTAGAACCTGTTCTCCTCTTCTCTTAAAAAAAATATAAAAAATAGTAAGAGATATAAAGGGCCAGAGGTCTGTCGACGTATCCGGGCGCATTGTCGGTCACCCGAGGAATGAAGGATCTGCACTTGAAAAGCCCAGATTTGATGGACGTGAGGACAACTGAGCAATGGAGGCAATGAATCTGGAGCAGAAGGAGACGATTTTGTCGAATCGTCAAGCCATGTCAGGGGTGCAAAGCTCCGACGTCATTTTTCTTTGGAGTTGGGTTCCTCGCGGGGGTGCGCACCTTTTAGTGGTACGCGTGTGAAAATTGGAGTGGGGTGGCGGCGGTTCATGGCTCTCACGCGCCAGAGGTGCTTGGGATGCTTGTTCTTTGTTTCGTTTTATTGCTTGTCAAGTGTTTTTACTTTGTGTTTCTGTAACAAAGGTGGTGTTTTTATACCCACCCCTCGCATTGTTGTTCCTTTTTTGTTTTGTGAACTTGGAAGGGGTTTCTTCAGATCTAGATCTGATATGTTTAGATTTCTCATTCGCAAGTTTTGTATGCCCTTAGAACGATAATTGACTTTATTTGCCTAAATCATAGTTTATCTTTGTTTGACAGTTTTAGGATTGAAGAGTTTCCCTCAATTAGGTAACCTTTCGATATGCTTGATCCTTATAATGATGTTTACTTGAGTGAAGTTTCTCCCTTTCAAAAAAAAAGAAAAAAACATACTTTATGGAGAATGTGGCTTATAGATAGGGGGTGGTAATTCGAGTCATGATACGAGAACATGATTCACACACGACATGAATTTAGTGAGTTAGAGTTGAGGTTTTTATGTAACGGGTCAAATTCTCGTCAACCTATTTGAAGCTAGATTTTTTCATGTTGGGTTAGGATTAACTCGTGCAACATGAAACTAACACGTAATTGAATATATATATATATATATAATCAATATTAATACTTTAATATTTAAAAATTTTAAACTAAAGTAAACATAAAACTACTTAAAAAAAAAATTAACATGCCATATTTACACTTTAGAGTTAATTGATTAAAATTTTAGTTAAGTATTAAGAACTTTGTTTATTGTGTTGATATTTTGTGATAAACTATTTAACTCTTTAATTATGATTACTTGAAATTTTATTTTTACTTTCATGTAGTGTATGGGTCAAATAAGTTAACGGAGTAAATAAGTCAAACGAGTTAAATGAGTCAAATAGATTAAACATGACATGTCGACGTCAGGTTGAATCAACCAGTGAACCCGATAAATTAGGTTATGGTTAGTGCTTCTTAACACAAAACACATATAGGTCGAGTTAGTGTTGACCAACTCAACCCACCAACCCGTCGTAACACGCCCTTGCCTGTAGATAATAACATAAAAAATGGATTTGGCTATTGATTTTATTGTTTTGTAACAAATGGATCCACATCTTTAGTTTTGACAATAAAATAATCACATCAAAAACTCATAATTTTAAAGTTAAAAAAATAGAAAATAGCAAATGAATTTTCTTGTATATTATTCCTTACATATAATATTGAATTTTGGATCTAAAATTTCTATTACACCTATTTTCTTCAATTATTTTTCAGATAAAAATAAGGTTTTAAAAATTAAAATGCTCTTATAATAATTAGTGTATTATGCAATAAAAAAATATAATAACTAAACTATGTAGTCATCTTAATCTTTCCACGAGAGTCAATCGATTTTCAAAAAATTTAAAACCAAATTCCCAAACAACAAAAATTTTCAAACAAAAATAAATTTTAAATTCGACTATAGAAGAAATTAAGAAGTGTTGTATAATATTTCAACCATTATCATTTATCTTCTATAATTTAGACTTATTTAGAAAGACAAAAAGGCATTGAATTTGAATCCCACACAACACACAATACTAGTAGGTTAGCAACTACAAGAAAAATTATATAATTATTGAAAAGGTCAAAGCAACACAAATTTGCACAAGATTCTTATATAACCTAGGGAGTAGGGACAGTTGCCCTATCCCTACCTAGCCAAGGGAAGGCTTTAGGGCCAACCTATCTCGGAGTTTGAAAAGTTCTTGCCTTGTGTGCCTAACAAATGTGCTCTGTTTTTCTCCCCATTCAAACCTTCAAGTTGGTGAGAGAAAACAAAAATAGATAAATAAATGGAAGCTTTTAGTATACTAATCATATTTTGGAAAGGTGGGTGAGAAGCTGCAAAATTGGCTTATATTTATCCTTTGTTTTGAGAAAACTTGATTCTTACAAAGACTTTAAGAAATTAAGAGTAACAAAATGTAAGAATACAACACTAACATAACATATTAAAACCAAATGGATTAGGGTTGCTAGCTAGTTGGTAAAAGAGGGTGGAAAAAGAAAGAGAACTCGGATTCATGAGATCTTGTGAACATTTAATATACGAAGAAAAAAAAAAAACCACATCAAAAAATAAATATTTATCGATATTTTTTGTTCAGCACATAACATGTAACGAAATTATACCGAGTGTTCTATTTTTGTACCCTATAATGAAAAATATTCAATTTGTTCCATTGTTTTGAACATGGTACTAAATTATAATAAATTTAAATGTGCGGTAACATATGTTATTTTTCAAAATCAAAAGATATCTTTTGTGAAAATTTCAAACTACAGGGTACCAAAATGTAATTTTCTTTATTTATCCACACCACGACAGGTCGTTTTATATAGATCAAAGAAAAGTGGAAACAACATAAGTTTCATGAAACTAGCCACACAACTTTTACGAGTCCATCCATAATCCTACTCAACTTCTATACAAGAAAAGTGATGTTCATACACATTAACATCATAGTACCACCAAAAGTTGCAGCTTAGAGATGTTCAACAGGTAAGAAAATGAAACACAAACACCTTCACCTGGTTAGATTCACAGAGTGGTCATGAACAAACAAATAGGCAAGCAAACCATCACCTGCAGTCACCTGAAAAAGAGAGAATGGTGAGGGCCATTCGCCACTTTCGACCTCAAACTTCAGATTGGCATGCCCTTTGGGACAATTTGATCTTTGATCCACATGTAAATCGGAACCAACACATAGTACATCGAAGCAATTACACCGAGAATGAATCGATACAAGAACACAAATGGATTCACAGGCTTCTGCACATCCTCTGCCTTTGGACCAAGCTGCAAAATGACTTTCACCTCGTTAACATGGCAAAAAAATGCGTACCACAACTCTAAACCTTCTAAGCAAGTTTCATCTACCATTTTCTGCCAAATTGATGTGTTGAGGTACAATTTTATAAGAACAAAGAGTAAAGTACGTCAACTTCTAGTCTTCATATACACTTATTTGTAAGTATGCATATGTTATGTCAAGGACAACTTTTTTATGCTTGCTCACTTCATCAGCAAGAATTTTAGATCTCTCCAGCAAACATGCTTTATTTTTTGGGGTAATTTATTCGGTGGCCGCTGACTTGTGAGAGTGTAGTGATTTGGCTATTTTCGACACAAATTGTTGCAACAGTGGCCATTATGTCCAACTCTGTCCATTTTGAAGCGTTAAGCTCCAGTTCCACTTCAGCCATCCACGTCATCGCTTAACACATCAAAATAAATGGAGTTGGACAGAATAGCCAATTTTTCAACAATTTCTGTCGAAAATGACCAAATTATTGCACTTTCACAAATCAGTGATCCAAATGGGACCGTAAACACAAGTCAAGGGTCACGCGCGTTATTTCCTTTTATTTATTAGGTTTTGGATGCATTACTGCCCCTAATTTAAGAGTAGTACAACTGATGCAAAATCTATATGCAAAGCCCCAATATGGTTTGGAACAATCTTTGCAAACATCCCATGCAAATAGGCAAATCCTGAAAAGGACTACATAAGTTGATGTTGATTTTCAAATCGAAAATTACCACGGATTTTGAAGATAACAGCATAGTTCAAGCTAGAATTCAACTATGGGATGTAACATGTAAAGGGATTTCCAAGATGACAGCATTTTTCAAATGAATCAGAGCAATCATATTCCATACACAACCACTTTTTTTATAAGGTGAAGAACATAGAATTTACCTGAAGAGGGGAGTCCCCGGATAAAGGCTTCACACCAGTCACTGAGCAACCCATGATCAAGCCATGTCTACGGACACCACGATACCATTTTGGACCAATCCTTTTCAGCTTAACATCTTTGAAACCAGCCTTTTTAAACCACTCAATGTACTCCTCCTCCTTGGGGAAGAGCATCCACACGTCCGCAAAGAAACGAGACAGCCAAAAGGTTGGGTACACAGGACCAATAAGACAAGCTTTCCCTCCAATTTTCAACACCCTGTAAGCTTCTTTGATTCCACGCTGTGGATCCGGCCAATACTCAATGCTGAAGAACACAAAAAAACGCATAATTACACGAAAAAGATTGAAGCTACAATGAATTTACCACTAAAAACTTGTGAAACAACAACTAATTGTTGCCTAAAGCCTTACACTATCAGCAATCCTTAAAGGAAATCATTCCCTTCAACTAAGAACACAGCACCATAAACTTGTTATTCGCCTCAACCCAGAAGCAAAATTAACAATTTATCCATATATCTCAAGATAAAAACAACTCTTTGCCTCATAATTCCATTACAAAACCTTCAAAAAAGCTAGATTGTTTAAAAAATAAAAGTTACCCAAATCAAATTACCTTCCAGCTGACACATATCTATCTGCATAATCAGTTGGGAAGGGTAAATCCTCTGCGTCCCCTTCAATTATCTTACAGTCCTTCAAGGGTTCCTTCTGCTTAGCCTTGGCAAGCTGGTGAGGAGATTGATCAAGAATTGTCACATTTTTGGCATCAACATGCTTAACAATACCAAGTGTTGTGAATCCAGTTCCACCTCCCACATCAACCACTGTCATATTCCTATCATAAAGATCAGCTGGCTCAAGAGCCTCATCTCTCATATCCTCAGTCCAATGGCCTGGATTTATGATATGATCATAAACAATAGAAAGGAATCTATAGAACAAGAAAGCCTCTTTCTTGTGTTGAATGAACCTGGGTTGAGAAGCTGGCCTTGAGGATGAAATACTGCATCTGGGTATTAAGCTTCTTCTGGTCTTGTAATTTCCATCTCCACCATTAGAAACTAAGCTCTTCTTGAAGAAGCTTCTATGGTGGAAATTTGTTCTTGCATAGTTGAAACCATTTGCCCCAACCCCACAATAGAGGTTAAGATTTTCAGTTCCATTTAGCATGGAAATCGCCATTGGAAGACAAAAATCAAAGAAAAGACTGGTGATTTTACCTTAAACAAGGAGAGAAATTGAAGAACAATTTAGGGAAATTATAGATGAAGTGGACATGAACCATGTAGGTTGTGAGAATCAAGATAAGCAGAAGAAGCAAACGAAAAAAAAGATGAGAAGTATTATCTGAATTATTTATGTAATGTCGTCTTGTTGATGCGAACGACATAACTGTATAAAAGAGAGATGTCGTTCAGTTATTAGTAAATCGTTAAGTTAAATTCTAAGCCATTTTTTTACATTGTTAGTTTATGATATTTCCTCTTCTTGGTTATACTGATTCTCACACACAATTTGATATTAAACTGTTTAAAGAAGGTATAACATCTGAGCTTTTTGTCAGCCACCGGAGTACGGCCGGTCTGAACATCATTGCGGTTTCAGGCGAGGCAGAAGCTTCGGGCCCTGGTACTTCCAATTCAAGATCCTATCTTGTCGTTTCAAGCAAAAAAAAAAAAAAAAAGAGTAAGGCCAATGCTTCCTTCTAAAGAACCAAATGGAGGCTTAGGCTGTAAATCTCAGAGTTGCTGCCCAATCTTTAACCGGAAATTGCTCCGGTAACCCCAAGATTAATGACGGCTCATGGCTTGTGACCTAAGCAAACTCTTTTATTATTATTATCATTATTACTGTTTTAACATTCCAAATTATGTTCTACTTGAAGTCAATAGAAATGAAAGTTTGTTTTGGATAGAACAAAGTACTAGAATGGTAATCATTTATTTATCTATGATCTCCGATGGCTTGGGAACTTCTCGGAGCTGGACTGAGTTCTCAAAGCAATGGTAGAAACCAAAGTGAGGGAATCTCTCATACCAAGTCTCTTGCTGTTCGTGTGTGTCCCAGTGCTCGCCGCTGCTGCTTTTTCCATACTTGTGAACCCATCCAGAACCATTGTGCCCCTCGCCCCATGTTCGATTCCACCTCTCCCCATACTTGCCTGCCCACCATGTCTCTCCCTGCTTCACACCATGACCATTCGGATCAAAGTGTTCGTCCCATTTGTCACCCCACTTCGTCCAACCATCACCCTCTGAACGCTCGGCCCATTTGTCAGTGTATTTTACGCTGCCGCCTTGTCCATCATAAGTTTCACCCCACCTACAAGTAGAAGATGTACTTATCTTTAAAAATAAGAAAGCAGATGCTGAAAGCTTAGTATCTGTAGAGGATTTCATATCACTTCTTATATGAAGAGGAAAAGGTATATCAGTTTTAAGTTTTAGATTGAGTACCTTTCATGCCAGATATGAGCATGACCAGCGTCAAGTGGTGTGTTTGGATCAATAGTACACCATTTGTGAGCCCATTTCTCAGCTTGGCCGGAGGCACCATAACGTTCAAACCATTGCTCTTGCCACTCATCTCCATTACCATTCTTTCCCCACTTGTCTGCAGTTTTCTCCATATGCAAAAGCCCACGCTCCTGCAACCAAGTCAGAACTTGTACAGTTGTGATTCAAATTGTTTCAAGATATTTGCAACCTTAAGACTACATGACAAAATAATGCATATTTATACAACCCATTTGCATAAATGAACTATCTTTGAACGATAAACCCAAAGGCAAAGGAGGATGAGTTCACAATTCTTTCAGAGAGGCCAGAGGCTAAAAACCAGTGTAGAATGCAGGCAGCTCGTGGAACTCTCTATAAGCTTATCGGTGGGTAGATGGTTGGTTGGGCATCATCCCAGGGCTAGAATAAAAGAAGACTAATTGCTGTCTCAATTTCTAACACAATGATGTCTAGACATGGTATAAACTATTGACGAAATCCTTTTAAATCCAAAAATAAAAGTAGCGAGAAAGTAATTATAGCCACTAGTTGAAGTTGAGTATTCAATTCTACTAACCTGCCACATAGATTCTTTCCAATATTCACGCCAAACATTTCCGGTTGCATCACGTCCTGATTTTTCTGAACCAAGTTCCTTGTGTCCAAGCTCATCTGATGACTCCCAGAACTTCTCTTGCCACTCAGTAACTTGATCGGCACTAACACCTCGAATCATTGTCCACCTGCAAATCACTCCATCAGGTGTCACCTCAATTCCTGTCTCTTTCCACTTCCTAGATCCATCTGTTTGCACTTCATATGATGGTTGTCCATCCACATTCTCAAGAGCATGAGCTGCTTCTGCTGCATGTACTGAAAATTCAACATCAAGTTCATGATGCTCTTGTGGGGAAGGTGTCTCTAGGGTGGACTCAGAGGCTTCCACTTTGTGAACCTCCATGAATGACTGAAGGGGAGGTAAAGGTGGGGAGTGATCGCTTTCACTATATTTACTCTCTAATGGAATCGATAGGAAATCTACAGACCGTACTTTCTCCACCACTGGGTTGCCTGAACTTGGAGTTGCTGAAGATTTAGGTGCAGGCTGCAAGTCAGTGGAATTATCCAATCTTCCATCGCTACCTGCAGGGGGAGTCCAGGACCAAAAATCTGGACCTGGGATTACATTTCCTGAAGTTTCTGGTCGACGCACAACTCTGCTCCATGTCCGCTTTCCTGGAAAATTAAATAAAATAAAATAAAAATTGATACAGAATTAAGAATTCTGAATAACAATATCCTACAATCCACTCCACAACCCCAAAAAGAAAAAAATGAAAAAAAAATATACGAATGCACCTGGGAAGAATCACTTTGAGGAGATTAGAGAACATCCCCCAATTAAATTATAGTCAAAACTCAGCAACTTATTATACCCGTTTTAGACGCTTATGAAATAGGGAAAAAATTAAAACCCACAAATTCTTCCCCTTCAGTTTCTTTACCCAAAAACCATAGCTAATCCGTTAAGTTTCAATAAAAAGTAACATTATCTCCACAATAATATTCATATTTTATGGAAACGTCGCTATCTTAGCAGTATGAGATTAAACTACAAAACCAAAATCCAATAGAAGAAACGATGTTCAATTTCCTATAAGAACTCAAATTCACTGGACCTAAGTTAAAAGAACTACATACTTGGTTTAGAGGCCGCTTTTCCTCCATCACTCTCACCGCGAAATTTCCCAACTCCCAAAGAACCCTCACCGGAACCCGGTTCGCCGGCCGACCCACTCTCTTTGAGAATGGAGCGAGCTGCGGCGATCGCCGCCGCGGCTCGATCGACGACCTGAATTCTCTGAATCCGGTCTCTCTCCTCCTTGGAAACCTCAAGAAGTTTTTGGAACTCCTCGTTCTTCTTCTCCAATTCCTCCGGACTAGCATCATCACCACCACCACTGATCAGAGCTTCCGAATTCTTGACGATCTCCTGGAACTCCATACCCTTCCTCTCGCTATCGATCGCCTTCTTCCACATATCTAGGTACGAGCCTCCTCCGCCATCGGAGACCCTAACTCTGAACCTCAGCTCTCTGGTCCTCGCATTTCGAGCTCCGACCGGTAGAGCTTGTTCGGGCGGCGCAAGAAGCCGATGCTTGTGCCGGCGTAGAGGGAGGAAGGAGACGCGTGAGCACGCGCCGAGCTGAGACGCCATTGTTGTGGAAGGAAGGAGAAGGTCGTAGAGAGAGAGAGAGAGCTTTAGAAGATCGGTTAGAGTGAAGTGAGTGTGAAGGAGAGAAGTGGCAGTGTTCCAATATCATTGCCCCTGAAATTAAACTGTTAGAGGGGTAATTTCGGAATTTATAATTTTCTTTGGCTTTTTCGATTTTTAATTAATTGGCACCAATGCCCCTATGCTATAGAAAAATTGTTACCTTACCCCTCATAAGTTATTTTCATCGCTAACTCCCCTAAACTTAATATTTACTAGCACTTTGCTCTCCTTTTTTTTATTTTTTTTCCATTAAATTTTGTTCATGTGCCCATCGTTGCGTTAGTTTTATCTCATTAACGTGTATTTTTCACTTTATTTATTTTATTTTATTTTTTAGTAATTATATTAAAGGTTGATAACATTAATGGTCACGGAATTTTGAAATAATATTTTCTTATAACTAATGTGTATGAATTATTATTGAAAATGACAATATTAAATTCATATGTTATTATTAAATTTTGATACATAATAGTGTATTGAAAATATTTTTTAAAAACAAAACATACATTTTATAGTCACCAAAATTAATCCAAACAATTATTTGTAATCGCGCACGTGCACTAACAGAAATTGTCATCGCATTATTTTTCTTGTCATACTTCAAATTTTTATTGACAACAAATTAGAATTCCGATTAAAATTAAATTCATTTTATTAAATCCGTAACAAATCCATTTGTTTTAATAAAAATGTCATTAAGAGTTATATTTTGACCATTTTTTATACACAATAACTATAGAGGTAATGATTTTTCCAAATTTCCTAGTCATATGGGTATTTTTTCACCTTATATTTATGCTACTAATCTATCTTTATCCAATACAAAAATGTGATGGAAAAAATGGAAATACAAAAAAGTGCTAGTAAATAATAAAATTAGAAACTTGATGATAAAAATACATAAAAGGTGGAAAAGTGTTAGTTCTTCTATAGTATATGGAGAAGAGTGTCAATTCATCTATAGAATAGGGGCGATGGAGGCAATAAGTCATTTTCTTTTTGTAAAGGAAGGTGAAATTTTCGTGAGAGTGAAGGAACGGTTGAGATGCTTTTTGATAATCCCTGTGTAACGGATTTAACAGTTTTTTAATTGAGACCGGGAAGACTGGGAGAGCTTCGTGGACACGTGGGCTTGTTTGAGTGGAGCAGCTTGTACGAAAACCTAATGTAGGATGGGATGGTTAGAAAAAAAATATATCGTCAAACTTAGAAATATCTCAATTCCAATTTACAGAAATATCACAAACTAGTTTTGGTTACGTGGCCAAGTACCTACCGTCAATATGTTATAAAAAGTTAAAAACCAAAACTTAAAATCAATTCAATAAGCAAGAAATTCTATGAAAAGTTTCTCAAGGTGAGGAGGAACTGTCAAGCTTCCATTATAATTATATTATAACCAATGATAATTAATAAAAATAAAAATAATACTGTATAATTAACTAAAGATAACAATAATATATTGAAAAATATACTTATTCGTGACCGTGACAACAAAGTTTTTTTTGATATAAATATAGTGAGTGAAGTCGAATAACAATAAGAAAAATAATCAATAGTTTGAAAAAACACAAGCAAAAAACATAAATAAGAAGTGAAAAGTTTAGTCAAAGTATATGAATGAATAAAATAAAAAAATTTAAAAATCACAATAGAGTAATTGATTTAAGAAAGAAAAAAAAAACTGATGAACAAATAACCAGTAATAATAATAGAAAATAAGCGAGAACAAAGCACAAAAGCAAGGGCAAGAGAAACTTTCTTAATCAATCAGTAAAAGGTAGCAATATATAGTAAATACATTCCACACACAAATACATTCAAATAGACATTACACAAGCATGAATGAAGAGCACAGATCAATATGGTAACATAGCATTGAGGCTAGTACAATCAAATTGAAAAGAGAAATTTTGATTTGAGAAGGGAAGTACGTAAAAAGAAATTTGCAACAAAGGCACAAAGAGATTGAAACATACAGATTGAACTACATAAATAGCACATGCTACTTCAATTGAAGTCAATATTTACTCTCTTTTATTAAATTTCGTTTTCTATTAATTTTTTACTTTTCAAAGTTTATTTATATTTTTCTGAGTACTATAAATAAAAATAAATGTGTTGATTCAAAAATAAAAAATTTGTAGTTCTTGTTGTTAATTAGTTCAAAGATAAATGGATTTACTTCGTAACAAGACAAATGACTTTTTTTAGTTACATGGATCAGTTGCTTGGGGAATCACATTTTTGCACCAAAATCACATCGCAATTATAACAAAAGATGAACAATCAATCATTTTTTTTAGTCAAAAATAGGCAAGCAAGTTAGAAGAAATATAAAATTTAACACATACTTAAAATTTTTGTAACAAAACACAAAGAGCAACACATATTTTAGCATTTCAAATAGAAAATAGGTATCATTTAAGGACAATTTG
>WUAT03164530.1:0-12048 GCA_010015005.3 Ulmus americana | reverse complement strand
TGATTAAAAAATTACATTACAAATCAACAAAATCAACCAAAAAAAAGGGACCAAAGAAAACGCGCGATACCAATATCGCTGACTCAATACGATGAATCAAGCTATAAAGATATGGTGTAATAGATTATCTCGAGGCCCGATACCACGAATCATGTCAAAAAATAACAATTTCAGAGCTATCGCAATACGTGATATCGCGCCTTATCCCAGTAGCCTGATTTGAGGAATTGAGCACTCCATACCAAGAATTGTGCAAAATACAAAACTACAATAAAAAAAATTAAAAGGATCGATGAAATTACCCGATTCCTTGCCACAAAGTCCTGAATGAAAGTTAACTCTATGGATTTCCCTCTCTTGGTCCTCTAGTTGAGGCACCACGGAATCTCTTCGAGGCGAGATGCTCCCCAACTTCTAGGCCAAGCCTAAGCATTACCTCGAAGCACCAAATCTATACAATATGACAACACATTGATTAACAACATTTATAACACCATTAAATTCCAAATAAAAAAATATTGCGATGCTCACCATGAAAGCGAAGGGGAACCCATACAAGGTGTATGTGGCTTTTTTTCCCTTCGCCTTGAGCTACTCCTTGTAGTTGGCGTACTTCGCCCTTAGTTCCCGGGACTGTAGCTGCTTGAGGGTGGCCGGATACATAATGGAGCCCCAAGGGAATCTGTTGAAGGTTTCCAAGTCGTCCACCATGGACAAGTACAGTTGGCATACCAACTTCTTAGGGTCCGAGCTCAGCAGTGTGGACTCTAAGAAGTAAACCAACGCAATCTTCAACCTGTCCTCTTGGGGCTTCCCCCTCCGCCATTTTTCAATTTTGTTCAGGAGATCAGAGGTCTTGATTGCATTTGTCTTGAAGTGCGTGTCCCGAAGACGAGTTTTGCATGAATTCGACCTTAGCTCGATCGGTTTCTCATCGCAACGCAAACTTGTCACAATGGAAAACTCATAGATAGAGAAGTGAGCGGGTTTGCCATCGAAGTTGAACCACAACTCCGTGCTTTTATTGCAAGCTGCTCTTTTGCAGAGCACGTAGTAAACCAACTATCTTGAAAATCCCCCTTCATCTAGGGGTCAGCGGTCATCTGATTATCGAGCTCAAAAAAATGGCCAAAGCATGACCCCTTGAACGCCCTCCTCTCCCACTCCTCGAGCACATCCCATATTTGCTTTACGGTGTGGAGGGTCAACTTAATCGTTATCTGCGCTGGGAAGAGCTCACTCGGCACGAGAATGGTCCTAAGCTGGGAAAATGGCTATTTCTCCCCGACAAAATAGACAGTGTCACGGACTCCCTAAAAAATATCAATCAAATACACAAACCGTTAGATGGAACATAACAAAACAATAACAAATTACCAATAGAAGAGGCGTGATTGGTCAAAAAAGGGCTGAATCGAGCCATTTTGTAATGGCTCGATATGTTTGGAATAGCACAAATCAAAATGAATCATGCCCCTCTTTACGTATCGCACTATTACAAAATGGCTTGAGATCTCGAGACCAGCCCTAAAACAGCACGATTTTACCAAATCGATGGTTTCGCACCATCGCGCATAGTATTGCTCCCTGACTTTCCCAACATCTCGAGTACCGTTTAGAAACCACGGGTTCTTACCTCTTTTTTTGCTTCCTCGATCGGATTTGCAGCCTCTATGGTACGATTTGCGCTGGAATGTTGGGCTTCCTCTGCCGGCCCTCTCTCTTCAACCGCATTGGAGGGTTGGGCTACCTCCTCTAGTTGCTTGGAAGCCTCGGACGCGTGTGACAGGCTTCGCACGATAGACTTTCGTGCCATGATTGTTGTCGGAACAGTCGCCAGAATCGTATAAATTTTGGTCGGGGTCGAAGAAGAAAGATGAGTGGGTGGTTTGAAAATGTGTTTTCCTTGTTGAGAACAACATGGACAGGGGCAGTTCATTAATTTTTATTTTATTTTATTTTATTTTATTTTAAATTTGGGTTTAAAGGCCATTAAGGCCTTAATATGGGCCTTCAACAAAAAAGAAAAAGAAAAAAAGGGAGTGGTCTAAATACTTAAAGCACTTCTCAACATGTGCCAATTACTAATTTTGCTCTTTATAAAATAGTCAATTTTTTATATACTACTTGAAAAATATCATAACATATTAAAATCTTGTATTTTTTAAGGATAAAATGTCATTTGGTTTGAAAACTCCATCATTGGTTGCTTTTAGATGAAAGTCAATCAGTTGTTGGTTTTTGGTTTGTAGTTAAAAATTCAACATGTAGTTAGTTTTTCGATATTTGAAAATCTAATCAATGATTATTTTTTTGTCGGTGGTTAAAAATCTAACCAGTTGTTACTTTTTTGAGATATGAGCAAGAAAAGTTGAAGATAAGGGTAAAAATATCTTAAACAGGTAAAAATGTGATAAAAAAATAATTAAATAATATGACAAAAAACAGAGATACGCTAACAAAAGTGATATTAACCTAATTTTCGGGATAAAAAAGAATGAGATTGAACATGAAATTGACGAGAATAAAATAAAATAAAAAATCATAAAAAATATTCCTTTTATTATTATTAGGTGGTTGTCACAATCACAATTGCAAAACGTCATTGCATGCCGGCTATGTAATGGAAGCCTTAGAATTGCGCCGAGTAGCACGATGCTGCCACTTTTGTATTTAAAATCGGGCTGCTACTCACATCATCATTTATCGGCAAACACATTGCATATATATTATTTTAAAGCTTAGGTCAGATGTGGATATTTAAAAAAATTTGAAAGTGGAAGTTTCTCCGGAGATTCCATTATCAAAGAATATATGGGCTTCACTACAATTTGGATCAAACTGACATAGATCTCATCACAATCTGTTTTTTTTTTTTTTTTTATTTGTTTTACCCTCAATTCCTTGGAAGAAGAAAGAAACTCGCCTTGGAATTATCAAAACAAAAGGGTTTCAAATTTCAAACCAAAACACCCGCCGTGGCCCTCTCTAGTAATAACATAGAGATGTTGACTTTACACCGCTAAACCTTATTGGTAGAATGTCCCTATTTTATTGACTAATGAGAAACATCATGCAAATCTGATGTCTCAAGTTGGAAATTTTCAATTCAAAAACCACACATTTGTTTCCATCATTCTAAAATGCAGGCTAACTTTGAAATCTTCTCCTCCATAGCCAACAATTTTGTTACCTTTTTTTTTTTTTTTTTTAAGCTAATAGTAAAGACTCATCCACTCTTTTGATTGCGTAAGAAAGTCCAACTTTAAAGTTTTAGATATAGGTTAGGTGTTGTAGTTTGGATTAGGTTTAGTCCTGAAAATTTTCTTCCTCTTTTCGGTTCTTCTTATTGTTCTTATTTCAGATATGTCCATCTTAAGCAAAAACAATGTTCAAAACAACACACCTTTGTTCAAGGAGTTTAAAAAACAAGCTTCTTTCTTCTTGAAGGAGAAGATTAAGACTGCTAGATTAGCCTTGACAGATGTTACACCAGCAGAATTGTAAGTTTTGTTTATTTTTTATCTTTTATCTTTTTTTCTTATCTATCTTATATGGGATTTGATTTGTTTCTTTTTTTTGTGCTTCAATGAATGAAGATTGACAGAAGAAGCAACAAATGGGAATCCATGGGCACCTGACACTAGAACCTTGGCTTCAATATCAAGATCTGCTTTTGAGCTTGATGATTACACAAGAATTGTGGAGATTTTGCACAAAAGGTTTCTGGGTATTTTTTGTTTTCTTCAGTTTTTCTTTCCCAGAAGTTTGAAAATTGAAATTCTGATATGAAGTTGTATGCTAATATATAGTGTCATAACTACGTAACAGATTGCTCAAGTTTGAAAAGAAAAACTGGAGGGTGTGTTACAATTCTGTAATTGTTCTTGAGCATTTGTTGACTCATGGACCAGAGAGTGTTTCAGAGGATTTCCAAGGGAACAAACATGTCATTGAAGAGATGATAACTTTTCAGCATATAGATGAGAAAGGGTAAGCAATTTGAAAATGTTCTTTATATTTTGGTTATGGGAAGAAAATTGTTAATAATTATTCTGTGCAGATTTAATTGGGGTCTTGCTGTTAGAAAGAAATCTGAGAGAATATTGAGGCTGCTTGAAAAGGGTCCTCTTCTGAAAGAAGAAAGAGACCGAGCTCGAAAGCTAAGTAGAGGGATTCAAGGATTTGGAAGCTTTAGCCAAAGGTCATCTTCGACACAAGGCATTCTAAGAGAAACTGCAATGGAGACTTATGGAAGGTGTCATTCTCAATTCAATAGCCATGAAAACCAGGAGAACCAAACTAGCTACCCTGAAGAAGAAGGTTTCTTCATCATGTCTGAGGATTCTTCAAATGCGAAAAATGGAAATGTAAAACTCGGTTCAAGCAAGAAAATAGAGAGTGAGAGTTCTTTGGGTGGATTTGGAGATGGCCAGGTAGCTGGGAAAGTTGAAACAAGCTTCAAAGAAAATATGGCTCCTAAAGAGGAAGAGTTGGATAGATGGAACTGCATTGGAGAATCTAATCCACTTTTAGCTGGCAATTCGACAGAGTCCAAAATTGGATCTTTAGAGGAAGATGATCATCCCTTTAACGATGCAAAGAAGAATCAAACTACTGCTTCTTTGCTTTCTATAAGCTGATGGATGTGTTAATATGAGGTTATTATGTTCTGTTGTGGTGCTTGTAAGAAACCCTTTTGTGTAAAGGCTTTGGAGATAAGTCTCTGTATTATCCCATTGATGTGGGACTTTTGCCAAATATCTTTTCAAAATAACAAATGAATGAAATCTAATAAGGATTTCGTATATTTATTTCCTTTCATAATATACAAAATGCATTTTCAGTTCAATGATCCTATCACATAAAGCCAACCAGCACCCCCTTTAATGATGAAATCTAGAGTAGAGGGAGAGATGTGACTCACAAATTACTATAATACAAGGAATATATACTGTTATAACACAGGTTAAACAAATGAATTACTGAGATTTCATGCTTTGCAAAGCCATTCCTGAATAGCATGCCGGATGGCGTGGTTGGGAGTAAGATGCAGATGACTCAACTTCAAATTGGTCATCGGAGATGTTTCTTTACCGTTTTCCAACCATCCACGCATGGCTTCTCCTTCATATGTGAATCCATCGGCTGCCACCTGAGGATCATGCATTATTTCCTGAAAGAAAACCAGTAATACGCCTTAGTCAGGTGAATCTATGTAGAACCTTAAACCAAATGTTGAAAGATTGGAGCTTGATAGGCCTAGATTTTTGCATAGTATGAGTGTTTCCATGAGCATTGAAAAGGTTCCGCTGCCTAGTCCAAGCAAGGATGACTAACATGTTTCCTATGGAAATTCCGGTCAAAATTGATTCAGAATTTCAAGCAAGGGCTTTGTGGCACCTGCATGAATTTAAGGCTATGTTTGCTATGAAGGATAGAAAATGGAAGAGATGGAGATAGTAACTACTAAGGTGATATACTACTATCTTCAATTTTCCATTCCTTCCTAAAAAAACTCCTCTACCAAACAGCTACAACATACGAGCTAAATGATACACACTATGTTTGATGGATTTCAAATCACATCCATTTTCCACTCATTCCAAGAACCTCTTCTACCAAACAAGCACATATCTTATTTTACTTCCTCATCCCCTTCTCTCCTCTCAATTCTCCAGACCTAAGCACATTGAGCCCCTTTATCAAGCAACCAAGCTAGAAATATATTGTTCTGTAATGTGCAGAGGAAGTGAATGGGATCTAGAGGAACTATTGAAAGGATTTTGAGTCGTAAGACTCAAATTGAACAATCAGAATACTAAAGAAACTTGGTCATTCAGAACCGATTCAAAAATATAGGAGAAGTAACCTAACCTGAAGGATTGGGCACAAGAAGAAAGATGGCACTGGACGCTCTTCGGAGTCATGCAACTGCTCCAAGTCCCTCACCAAAGAAGGAGTTATCTCTGGTCTATCCCTACCATTCAATTCACAGCATTGCAACCCAAGGTCTACCAATCGCCCAACCACAAGAGATGGCCATTCTCCAGCAGAGGAGTCCAAGATTGACTCCCATTTTCCACATGAAACTGCCTTGCGCACCTCACTTACTAAGCCTAGTGGAGGCTTTCTGGTGAGTAACTGTAGAATGATTAGCCCAAATGAGTAAATGTCAGACTTGGGTGTCTGGATTCCAATTCTATGAAACTCAGGATCCATGTACGAAAAAGCACCCTTTGGCCCGGTACTCCATCGCAAACTTGGGCAATATAGGGTGTCCTCACTTATCAGCCTACAAATCCCAAAATCACTAATCTTGCAGCAGAGTGCAGAATCTAGCAATATTTTCCCAGGGGTTAAATCACCATGGACAATCTTCTCAGGTTTAGAAGAGTGCAAGAAGCAAAGTGCACTGGCAATTTCAGAAATAATCCTTGCTCGGGTCTTCCATGTCAAGGGAGAGGCATTAGTTTTTCGAAAGAGGTGCTCTTGAAGGCTACCATTGGGCAAATACTCATATACAAGAGACCATGCTTCTGGGCACACACCAAGCAAAGTAACAAGATGAGGATGCTGTAGTTTTCCAAGAACTTTTACCTGCAATCACAAAAGTATAAAATTAATGCAATCCAAACGCAAGGACACACCAAATTGAAAGCAAAAGGAATTTTGAGCATCTTTCACAGAATTTGCTATAATGTTTCTTCCCGTGGGAAGTTTTATCTACCACTTCAGAATATTGCAATCTGAAATAACATTTTCTTTTATTTTAATGCTTGAATCCCATATTAGTGCACCAAATATTAATGGGGATAAAGTTAAGTGAATCATATTTTCCCCTTATTACCTCTTGTTGAAACTCTGATTGTCCCTGCATGTTATGTGGATGCAACTTCCTAATTGCAACAGTTCTACCCAACATTTCCCCCTTGTAAACACAACCATAACCTCCATGCCCAATTTTGAAGCTCTCAGAAAAATTACATGTTGCAGTTTGCAGTTCTGCCAGTGAGAACTCTGCCATCTCAGGTATTTCTTCAAGGAACCCAATAAGACCATTGCAGTTCGCAGCTCCACCTTGCCCACGATTTCTCCACCGCTCAAGCCAGTGTAGAGCTTCCATTTTCTGTCGTCGAAGCCGCTGCTTTTCTAGCCTAAGAGTCGCAATTGATTCTTGAACTACTTTCAGTTCTCCACTAGCTTCATCCTGCCTACGATTTGCTTCCAGAGCACGACTGTCCAGCAGCGCGACATTTCTCATGGTCCTCTGAAGCTCTTTAGTAATATATTCTCTTTCCTCCAATAACTTTTCTTGCTCTTCTAATGTAACTTTCATGGCATCCTCAGCCTCTTTTCTAAGTTTAACTTCACTTTCAAGGGCAGACTCATATAGTTGAACCTATACAAAATAGAGTAAAACAATTTGAGGTCGAAGGTATCTCACAAGAAATAAATTAATTCATGAACTAGAATTCTAATAATGTTATATTCTCCACATATTCTTCGATAAGAATTTTCAACACTAAATTGAACAACAAAAAGAGTAAACGAGTACACAAATATTTAGAGATTTGTAAGTTTTAAACATATTACAAGACACAAATTTAGCAGTAATGAACAATATCACACCAATATTTATTTTCAGCATGCAAGGTTTAAGCCACGCATACTCCAAATTTTGCATTTAGAGATATCAATAGCATGAACATTCAGGTCAAGCTTACCTTACTGATAGATTCCATAGCATCTTTTTCCAACTTTCTGGCCTTCAACATTTCTGCAAGGGCCTCATTCCTTGATGCCTCGGCTTCTATGCTGGCATCTATAAGCTGGTTATATAATCTCTCTTCATCAGCGTTCAAATCAGAGACTGAAACTCTTCTTTCAGCAGAATTATATCCTGAACCAGTGAAGGCACTTTGAGGGCTAAATGAGCCATGGAGTTCAAAGAAACGTGTACTGCTAGTAGAACAAGATAATGTGGGCGATGAAGTCAATTCAGCCCGTACTGATCCGCACTGGATCCGGCTACTAATTTCTGAGCTGGATCGAAGAAAATCTGGGTCAATTAACTTATTTTTACCATATTGAAATGATCTAGACCTGGAATTTTCAGCAGTTACAATCTGAGACAGACTACAAGAAGGTAGAGAATTTGGGCCTTCAAAAGCATCTCTTGTCCATAGATGTTTCCCTTTGTTAATGAACCATATTTCACAGTACAACGGAGCATTTTTGGCAGCATAATGTGCTTTGCTGGAGTTCTTCTTCATCTTCATACAACTGTCGTGAAAATAAAGAATGAAATAGCTTACAAAATAGGAAAATTCTACTTTAATAAAACAAAATGCTTCAAGTTTCAGAAAGAGAATGCGACAAAGGGGAAAAATAGCTAATTCAGTGAGTATGCATGAAATATTTTTATTTTAAAAGGAAGAAGAAGAGGAAGAACTTTTATATGTCTAAAGTTTCAAAAGGCACCTCACTAGATATGCAAATTGAAATTATCTATAAATGCCATAAATATGCCTAAATAGAAAAGAGCAGAAATCAAGTGATAAGCAGTCTTACATGTCATCCAATCTATTGTGTTCAGTCACTTAAAAGTATGTTATGTAAATATTTATAGTCACCTAGCTAGCAGATTAAGCAAAGTTAGTTCTTAAAGACTAATAGTAGGATTAAAAATAAGATTCTCATAAAAAAAATGACCATCACTGAATCCATTTGTAAACTACTTACTTTTCAGGCACTGCCCCCATAACGAGTTTCCTAATGTTATGTATGTTTACCAATTCCACAATTCCTTTGTGAACTTGATCAGCCTCGACTGTCACGTTGCTTGCTTTTACCTGAAAGTAAGAGATTGTGATGATATAATCCCGAAGAGTGATCGAGTTATACAGGAAATATTAAATATTCTTGACTTTGAAACTCCAATTCACTATTTTCCATCATGAAACAATTCCGCGTGTACAAACTGAAAAATTGCCTCGCATTTCCTTTTATGTTTTTTTATAAGTGATTTTTTAGTAATTCATATTTAAACATCCAGGAAGACAAAATAGTTCTCAAAAACAAGATTTTTAACAATGTGGAGAAGCAAGGGAAATTCAACTTGTGTAAGAATAGTTATCCCATGCCAGCAGGTTTTGGAAATATGGAGGAACAGGCCTTGTAGTATTAAATTGAATAAAGAAAAGTATTTCACTTAATATTTTACAAGCAAATTCTATCCAACAAAACTGGAATTGGATGGTTTAAATTCAAAGGCAAGAAGGTCATAAAAAACTCGAGTGTGGAGGAAAACAGATTGAATTGCATTTGTACGGGGCCATAAAGAATCAACTTCACAACCAGGAGATCATCAGTATTCTTCACAATTATTAGAACAACATGCTACTTCAATAGTATTATGTTTCCACACCAACTTAACAAGATTAAGATCAACTCTACTAACACTAAAAAAAAAATATGATCAACTCCACTAAATAAACTCTAATGATTATGAACTGCATAAACAAATATATTGAGTGCATTTTTATATCAGGGAATTGTATAGACAAGAAATAAAGAAAACCTTTGCTGCAGAACATAAGTTCGAGAAAATTTGTAAAAGCTTAATTGTTTGTTCTCTTTCTTCATTTCTATGCGCAGAAACCACTTCAGCATTTGCTTGACTGGCAGGAAGTTTTCCTACTGCACAATAAAATAATGAAAGAAAGGTCATTATAACAATTTATTAAAGACGTGCTCAGAATGCTAAGGAAATGAATTTAAGAAAAGATATGTGGGCTTGTTCTTTTCGTGATTTGAACATTATTTCGGTGATCCAAAGGAGCTTTATTTTGGTGGTTCAAACAGGGTATTTGAATAGTATTCTGAAATGAAATGGTGTTCTTTTTGTGATTCTTAACTGATTTTCTTTTCATGATCTAATGATGATTCAAACATGAAGATAGGGATAGTGGGGAAAATAGAGAAAATAACGGGACGTGGCCCCAAAACAGTATTCAAATAACCAAAGTAATATATGGTAGAATAGCAAAAAGAACGGAGCCATAGAGATTCACTTTCCCTTTCAAAAATGGAAGGGTGATATCAAAAAAGAAAAAAATTTCTTTTCATAAAGTGAAACAAATGTGTGCACAAGGCATACACAAAACACCATTCTGTTGAAAATTTGAAGCTAGATCTCAATGTCTTAGAAAATCTCTTTTTCCCTTTTTCCCTTTTTCTTTCATAGCAAACCAACAGAGCACATACCCAAACCAATCAACCTATGACTCGCACTAATCAGTTTATATGAGAAATTTTCAATTATGGAAACATAAAATGTTCCCCAAAAAGAAAGTTTATTTATTTGAAAAAGAAAATAATTTACAGGACATTCATATATAATTATCAGAGAATACACAATTCCGATAATGTAATATAAACGTCAACAAAAATAATCTAAGAAACAGAGAAATAAGGGAACTTACAGAGAGTTGGAATGAGCTGAGAAGGCTGATGAACATGAAGAAGACAAATTTCTTTATCCGGGAAGCGTCTAAAACTCCAATTAAGCAAGCTCAAACCTTTCTCCACAGACTTCCCAACGGCCACATAAACCTTATTCCCGTAATCTTCAACAATTTCAGGCAAATGGGAAGTGGTCGCCCGGTCAGAGCCATGTCGGAAGCTTGCCGGGGAAGAAAACCCAGAAAGGGATTCCGACGAATGGGCGTGAAGAGGAGGGTAAGAGGGCTGTAGAAGCTCCATGTCGGCCGGAAAGTGGGTGGTGAGAGAGCTCCGGCGACGGAGGAATTGTGGTTTGGAGGTGGAATTTTGATTTGGTAATAGTTATGGGTTAAGTAAGATTTTGTGGAAATTATTTTGGTGGGTGGTGTACTGTTTAAGCTTTGTTATTGTTTTGGAGGCTTGACCTTTTTGTGCTGACTGCTGACTTGACAGCTGAAGAACTAGCTACGAAGTTTTCGTGGAAATGGATTTTTTTTTTTTCTTTTTTTTCTTTTTCATGTTGAAATTATTATTATTATTTTTTTCTTTGTCCTAAATTTTGACAAGATAATTCAATCTCAAATATTTTAACTGTTTTTTTTTTAAAGATTGTTATTAAATAATACTTTATTTTCCATTTATGATTGCAGAAAAAAATTCTTTGTACTTTGAATAATATCACATCAATGTTGATAATTTTAAATTCCCAATATATATATATATGTTGATAATTTTAAATTATAATTTATTCTCTTTAATTATGTTTTTTATTATTATTATAATTATATGATTACAAGATTTTTTTTCTTATTTTTTCATCATTCAAATCACTAAAAGAATACTATTTAAAATACCATTACGATAATAATATTTAAATCATCAAAATATTAATTCTATTCAAATCATTAAAATATTATTTAAATCGCGAAACAACTATCTTCATTTTGTTTTGTCATAATTGAGGGTAAAATATTGTAGTTAAATGATAGAGGATATTTTGTTTTAAACTTCTTTTTTTTTTTTTTTTTTTTTTGTTATTCTATTATTTAACTATATTTTACGTCTTAATTTTGAAAGAAAAAAAAAATGATCAAAAGGTAAAAAATTTCTACCTACACAATAAAAATAGTTACAAAATTTTTGTTCTACTGACCATTTTAAATTTCTTAGGAGACATTTATGATTGGTATTTAAAAATATTGGTGTGGAATGGATACTATAATGAAAGATAAAATTGAGCTATAATTATTTTTAGAAGTTGAAAAATGGTAGAGTTTTCTGCTGGCATATCGGACAGGATAATTACATATTAATATTATGTATTTTTAAAGAGTTTTAAAAAATACCTTGTATTTTAGTTTATTAAAAAGGTGGTGTGATAGTGGAGAGAGATAATATTAGTTTATTAAAAATGTGGTGGGATAGTGGAGAGATGTAATATTTTATTAAAAAGATGGTGGGGTAATGGAGAGAGATAATATTAGTTTATTAAAAAGGAGGTGGAGAGAGGTAATATTTTATTAAAAAAGTAATGGAGAATAG
>WUAT03164420.1:0-12048 GCA_010015005.3 Ulmus americana | reverse complement strand
TTAATCCAAAATGTCATTTTATATAGCATTTGTGCATTGGAGCACCATGCTATAATGTTATGGCAATTTTAATATTTTACAATATTTATAGTAAATTTGAGAATGACATTAGCATATGCATTGGAGATGGTCTTATGTAAAAGTGGAATATACTAAAGTGAGATAAGTGTGGCAAAATTGAGTATTATTAGTGAAATTTGTCTTCTTTTTTTTTTTTTTTTAGTTTTATTGTTGAGTTGTAATGAGATTTGGATACAATGAGATTTATACTTATTGTAAAATAGAGATTGATGTTTGAATAGTGCCAAAATTAATGATGTCTCATATTTTATTTATTCGGATAAGAAAACATTATGTCAAAAAAAAAAAAAAAACTGAAAATAAATACTTATATATTAATAACACTAAAACTTTAGATTAATGTTGGTCTGTTTAAGTTTGAACTTTTCCGGTATTAATTCATCTGTGTGTACTTATATAATAATAAGAAAATAGGGAAATTTTTTTAAAAAAAGTTCTTGTTTTTAAAAAAATTTAAATAGAAGATATGATTATGAGATTATCCAACCTTGTTTTACCATAAGCAACATGTGCCCTCTATCTGTATTAAGCAATAATTAATAGGACTTCATGCAAACTTATCTTTTTCTTTATCTTTGTAATAATTATTATTAATATTTTTTACGTTATCCTTTGACTTCATAACATTGTGCTTCCAAGTGGCTCCATCATTTGCTAAATGGTTCCATTTCTCTGGTTATATATCTACTCTACAACACATGGCTTCACTTCTCTTCCACGTGGAGTACTTCTCTGCAATAGACAGTCAGCTGAGTTCATAAGCCTATATAAATTGAACTCTACCACACCCAAGTTCAACAATTGAGATTTCTCTGCCAAAAAGAAAAACTAGAATCACCACCTTCGAAAATGATAACCACAGATTGTCATGTTCAGCACATCAATGACAATGAAGTTATTCCACCTTCACTTCCTTTGCCCATTGACTATGCCGATGAGATCCACCTATCCAGGAAAAATGCCGATGAGGTTCGCCGATCCACCAACTATGCTGATGAGGTTTGCCAGGACAAGCAGTCCATTGTTGAGCGTCATCGCCGAGAGTTTAATATTTTCCAAGTTGGTTTTCTTACAAAAACCTTTTCTCTCTTTTAATTGGATTTTATTTTTGTGAACAATTTGTTTCTATGCCTTCCAATATTTATTATTAGTTATTATTATTATTTTTTTATATTTGATTTTTCGCCGGCACACTTCAGACCTCCAAAAGTAATGTCCCTTTTAGGGGCTCGTGTGTGCTACTTTTGCACTTCTAGTGTATGTAGAAAATCAAATGTGAGAGTTTAAAAGTTTTACTAATAAAAACATTTTAGAAGACTTAAGGGTGAATTGTTTATTTATTTTGGATATATATTGTTGTCTTTGATTTTTATGATTGTTATAATTTGTATTTATTATCTAAAAATTTCCTTTTCTGTTTATTGATCTTAATTTTTTCTTCTATAATCATAATTATATTGTTTTGTGTCTCTCAGGTAGCAGGCGGAGAGTTTTTCTGGCAAAATTGGGTAGTTAAAGAGATTTGGGACTTGCTCGTTTTATCAACACCATTGATTATGGCTGGCCTTTTTGTATATGGAAAGTCATCTATTTCCATGCACTTCCTTGGTGCCCAGGGGAAGGAGGCATTAACTGGTGGTTCTTTTGCTATAAGCATCGCAAACTTATTTGGATACTCTGTTATCTCCGGCCTAGCGGCGGGGATGGATGGCATATCTTCTCAAGCTTTTGGAGCCAACCAATTGCCCCTTATGGGACTTACTCTTCAACGAACTATCCTATTCCTTCTTTCATTTAGTCTACCTATTTCACTAGCGTGGCTAATATTTTCTAAAAGCTTCTTTCTCCTATGGTTTGACGACCCTACTACTGCTGAGATCGCCACCACTTATCTCCAATACAGCATTCCCTCTTTCCTCCTCCTATCTATCATTTTTCCTCTTAGGATCTTTCTAAGAGCACAAGAGCTAACTAGACCTGTATTGATCAACTCAGCTTTGAGCTTCTTTTATCAAGCCTTGATTACTACATATATTGTTGATCGTCATCATCTTGGTGTTCGAGGTATCGCGGTGGCAGGAGCTTTGACAGATTTGTTAACCCTAGTGTCTATTTTGCTTTACCTGCATTACACAAAAGTTTGTCAGAAAACATGGCGAGGTTGGTCATCTGAGTGCTTCAACAAGTGGGGACCGATTGTTCGCCTAGCGATTCCTAGCTGTGTTTCTACTTGCTTGGAGTGGTGGTGGTATGAGTTTATGACAATGCTCGCCCAAGGGGATGATGCAAAAGCTTGTATGGGGATTATAATTATGACAACTTCATTAATGTATCAATTCCCATCTGCTTTGAGTCAAGCGGTGTCAACAAGGGTTGGGAATGAGCTAGGAGCCAACCAGCCAAATAGGGCCAAAAGATCTGCTACCATAGCACTCTTTTTCAGCATTTTTATTGCAGTTTCGAACATGACCTTTGCCGTGAAGATGCGTTGGACATTCCCAAAATTATACAGTGGTGATGGAGGAATTCTCTCGTTGGCAGCGGCAACTTTGCCGATTGTGGGATTCTGCGAGTTAGGAAACTGCCCACAAACAACAATTTGCGGAGTTCTCCGTGGAAGTGCAAGGCCAAAATTGGCTGGTTATATAAATGTTGCCTCCTTTTACGGAGTTGGGCTTCCTATGTCAATTTTATTTGCATTTGTAATGGGTCAAGGGTTGGTTGGCTTGTGCTATGGCTTATTGTCTGCTCAGATGGTTTGTGCATTTTTAATGGTGATAGCATTAATGAGAACAAATTGGGAAGTACAAGCTCAAGAAGCCAAACAGTTGATGGTTGCATCATCCAACCACGGCAATCGAGAAAAGGGTGCTGAAGAAACAATTGATGATATAGAGACTATTACAGTGGAAGAGTAATAAGGTAAATGTTAGGAATTCTCAGGTTTATGTAGCTAGCTTTGAGGGTTCAAACCCACAGTTGTTTTATTTAGTTGCAATGAAAAGTAATATAGTTATGTATTTGTATCTTTTTCCTATTAAGTTTTTTTAATTGATCCTTTTCCTGTTTAGTTAATTTCCTTTTATCTATAGACTTTATTTTTTTGAAACTAAATTTTATTCCATAAATAATATACTACATACAAAAGTACGATTACAAATATTCATATTGCAAAAAATTTATGACTGGTCCAGATAGAAACTGTTTTAACCAGTTGTCTAGAAGATTTGACATGCACTAGGAGGGTCTTTATGTGAGAAATTTCATTTTAGAAGGGGCACCCAAGAGACCCAATTGATTGTGCACAAAACTCCAACACTGCAAACTTGGCTCTTCCTTACTCTATTCCTATAATGGGAGATCTGATTAAATCAAATATTTGCAATCGAGAATAGAGTAATTCTACTGTCATATGCAGAATAATAACTCTCTAATAGATCGTGAGAGGAAACCATTGTATAAATTGGATCTAGAGGAACTCAGAGACTCTCAAGGAAGAAATCTAACCGCACATAACTTATTTGACAAAAACAAATTAGAAAAATTAAAGAAAAGGTGGTAGCAACCGCACTATTATTACGAACACTCATCAAAGCAGTATAAATAAGAACATACCAACAAGATAAATTGGGAGAAAAAATTTGGCATTGGGTTTCATAGCTGCCATAATTCGTGCGTGGATCCCATGTGCCTCCACTTTCCACCTCTAATCTCCACCATGTTGGAAAGTTATAGTGAGGAACGTTTTCCTCGCTAAAAGTACTCATGTCGTCACAATATTTTTATTGCGACTAAGTTATGTTGATCACACTTCGTCGTAATAACTGCAAGCCACTAAAGCTTGTAATGACGAAATTTAATTTCCTCACTAAAGCTTTATTTTAACGACAAATTTATGTCATTATATGTCCCAATTCTTTGTCGTTTTGCTTATTTAAAAATGACAATAGCAATTGTCGTTGGAAACTCTTACGCCGAAATTTTCCTAGTAAAAAACATATTTTCAACGATAATTATTGAAGATTTCTAGAAATGAAAACATATTATGAGGACTTTAACTCCTCGTAATAGTCTATTTTTTTTGAGGAATTTTATTTTCCTAGTAATAGGTGATGTTTTATTAGGACTTATTGTTCCTCCCTAAAAGTAATTTTCTTTTAAATAAAATACGAATTTAATTTAATTTTATATTTAACACCCAAAAGAGTAATGAAGCTAATAATATAATATGAATCCTTCTTTTTTCAAAAAAAAAAATTAATATTAATTATATGATAAAGTGCTTCAAGTATCAAAATAAAATATGTATATATATGAACAATATAATCTTCTTCTTTTTCCCTAGAATTAGTAATATATATATACCAACAAAACATGATAATATGACCATATTACTCAAAGTCGGGTTGAATAGCACTGCTTTGAGCAATTTCTTGTCCAAGTCCCGGTGCAAGCTTTTGCAAGATTGCCTCAAACTGTGCAAAATGAGTAGCATTCTCCTTTTGGGATTGTTGCATCTCTAGTCTTTGTTGCTAGATCTCTGTTTGAGTCTCTTGCAAAGTAGTTGTCAACCTCTTAATGGTCTCCCTTTGCTCTACTATAATATCATTTTGCTCATTCAAAGTTTGTTGCATACTCATTGATGACGTATCTTGTGTTTCCTACCTAGACATACCTTTAGGGAGGCACCCCATGCACTTGCGATAAGCAGACTGTCGTCCAATCACTTCATCAACAATTTGATCATCTGTCATAAGCATTGGCTGAGATTCTTGGCATGCTTGTGTCTGTGTTTGAGGTAGTTGAGATGCAAGGATCCTATCCATGATAGCATTCTATATCAAAAGATTAAATAGTTTATTAAATGGTTTAGTTGAAGGTATAAGTTATGTATGATTTTGTGCGTGAAAATGAATGGGAGCAGCATAAATCATGAGAAGAATAAAAGAAGACATTTTGTAGGCAGCTCAAAGATAAGAGCAAACAAAAATATAAGGCTCTTGATAGAAATAAATAACCCAAACACATAAAAATCTTATCAACAAATCGTAATAAATGCATCCATGTCTAAGTTTAGATTATTATAAATTTAGAGATATAAAATTTTAAGTGGAGTTACTAACTTAAGCATGCGCATTGATACATATACAAGAATAGGAAAAACACAAAAAGAACTCTAGAGTAGGAAAATTTGTACCAAAACACCTCTAACAAAGAGACTTAGAACAAAAATCTATCCCAGGAGGAAAAAGATAATTCCCGTGCAAGTAAGCAATACTTACATGTGCATCTTCAGCTTGTTTGTTTACCCATTCATGCTTTTTTCACTATAATGGAACTTACGAAACATGGTAGAGAGTTGTGGATAATTTCCCTGGCCATCTCTCTTTTCAGAAAAAAAAAAAAAAGAATAATAAGTCAAAGTAAACTTTCATAATCTGCTGTTAACAGTTCACAATTTGAGTAAAATATAACTTTTTGAGCTGGTAACATCATAATTACCATGTCAAAAGCATGTGCAGCAGAAGATTTTGACCCTTGCATGCTTGCATAAGGAACATTTTTTTTCTGTTTTCTTTGTTCTTGTCTGACCTTTTCTGAAAAAAAATTCATAAGTCAAAAATGTTAATAAATAGAAGCTTATATAATAAATAGGGTATGTGAATAATCACCCTAAAGGCTTTTGAAGCAAACAAGTTGCAGAGGAAGTCCCAATCACTGTGCTCATAAATTGTATTTGGTTGCTTTCTCTTTGCAGCTTCCATATTCATGTCTTTTCCAGCAGCTTTCAAGAATTTTTTATGATCGTGATAATGTTGCTCAGTGTATGTTGTGTTTAAATGGCGCTCCACCGCATTTTTTATGTGAGTTTCTGTAATATCAAACTCAAACTTTTCCTACAACATAATAATTGTTCATAAAAAATACATCAAAATGGAAAATCACTAGTTATTTAAAAACCAAAACAAACAAACATCAATAATTTACAATAGTAAAATATATGATCAATTGACTTTCTATATTAATTGTGTAAAAATTACCTTAAGATGATCAATCATGGGAGCCTTTTGGGCATTAGTAATGTCAGCCCATTTTTTCACTGCCAAAGGAGCCATGTCTCAAATTACAACACCAACCTCACTTACAAAACTAGATCGGTTTTCACCAATAGCTACACCAAGCTCAGGAGGAAATTCTACCTTCAACTTCTTTCCAGAAATGGAAATTTTACGTTCACTACTCAATCCTCGACTTCGACCTCGACCCTTTTTCTTTGATGCAAGAGCCGTAAAGAAGATGATTAATAATAAGGTAAACAACTAAAACTCAAAAAAAGAAAAAAATTTGAAAGTATTTTGAAAAAAAAAAAATTGTAATGCCTAAAGAATATTGGGGTGCTTGTGTAGATGAATTTCCATTATGGGGGCCAGACACTGGTCCATCAATAGCCTGTATCTGAAAAGAATGCCCATCTAATACAATAGAATTATTTCCCTTGGGTGACATCTGTAACACAAAAAAAAAAAAAAAAAAAAGGAGTTTAGTACAATAAAAAATAATAATAATGGCATAAATAAAAGAAATTAAAAGATTGAACATTACAAATTAATCACTTTCATCACTAAACTCCTCAATTTGGGCATTTGGTTCATCATCACTATACCATATCATCACTGTCATATTGTGCAAGTGTTTCATCATCAATATCCTCACCACAGATGAAGTTATCGTTGTTTCTGTAAGGACTTTCATCTCTTCTTATGACATCTCTTGGTATAATAGCTACTTCTGCATTTCTCTTTCAAGTGTTAGTGATTCCAAGTCAGGTTGTTCACAAATAAACTGAACATTAGAAGATATATTCTCTTGATAAACATCTTCTCCAACCTCCAATGTTTCATCTTCCTTATCAGGAATATCCCACAAATTTCGATGAGTGATCTTAGTTATTACCTTCCAATTTGATCCATTTTTTAAATCATCCAAGTAAAATACCTTTTCAGCTTGTGATGCCATAATGAATGGATCATTAGCATACCATTGAAAATCAACATTTATGCTTGTCATGTTGAATCCCTGTTTTGTTGTCTTCTTTTTTGGGTCACTGTCAAACCATTTACATCTAAACAATACAACTCTATTACCTTTAAGATATTTCAATTCTGGTACTTCTAACAAAACTCCGTAAAAGTCTAGATCTTCACCCTTATGTGCTGATTTCACACAAATACCACTATTTGTGTTGTCTTACGATCATCATGAGCTTTTGTAATGAACTTTACCCCATTTACCACACATCCAGAGTATGAGTTGTATCTTTTATCTGGACCAACAGCCAATGCATACAATTTATATGTGGCTTCATTTGAGCCAGCATCACGTAATGAGATCATCTGAGCATGCATGAACTCAAAATAGACCTAATTATAAAGCAGCCAACTATAATATAGGATTTAGTTAATTCAAATAATTTCAATGACAATTACTTACATGGTCCTTAAACCAAGTAGCAAATGTATCCTCTTGTAATTTGTCTAAGTTGTTAGTTCTTGATGCTCTAAGTTCCGTCCTATGTTTGCTACACAAAAAATAAATTACTCGATATAAACTTATAAATTTATATGGAATATTAAAAGGATCTTATTATTATTATTATTATAGAACTGAACACTTACATGAGGTATGGCTGAACTTCATTAGTATTGTGCAGTATATACCAATGTGCTTTCTTAAAATTTACTTCATTTTAAATCTCACATTTGCTTGCACTTAAAGGACGCCATCGGTTCATAAAGATTGGTAGCTGTTTATATTCTAAGTCTTCCCCAACATCATAGTTTTGTTCCAAACGATTAAATCTGGTTTCAATCCCTTTTAAATACATAGAACAAAATTCCAAAGACTCATTAACAACATAAGCCTTTGCAATTGACCCTTCTGGACGAGCTTTATTTCGTACATATTTTTTATATGTTCCAAGGGTCCTTTCAATCCCAAACATCCACCTAGAGAAAACTGGTCCACCAAGTATAGCCTCACAAGGTAAGTGTACAGCCAAATGAACCATGACATCAAAAAAAGCTGGTAGGAGTATCCTCTCAAGCTTGCATAATATGACAACTATTTGTTCTTGCAATGCCTCCAAGTCTTTGATGTACAATGTCTTAGGACAGAGTTGTTGAAAAAACTGTGATAGCTCAACTAGAGGTGTACATTCAATTTTTCCCAAAAATGGCTGAATTCCAATTGGCAACAACCTTTGCAAAAATATATGGCAATCATGAGTTTTTAATCCCAATAATTTATTACAATCATCGCTCACATTTTTTGAAATATTAGCAGCATAACCATCTGGGAATTTCACAGATTTCACCCAATTCAAAAACTGTCTTTTTTCCCCTGTTGTTAATGAATAAAAAGCTTGTGGTTTTAATTCTTTGTTTCCTTGTGTTTGCAAATGCAGTTCCTTTCTAATCTGTAAGTCTTGAAGGTCAAGTCTTGCTTTGCGAGTGTCTTTTGTTTTGCCTTCAATATTCAATAAAGTTCCTACAATGTTATCACATATATTTTTTTCTATATGCATTACATCCAAGTTGTGTCTCAATTTTAGTCTAGACCAATACTCCAACTCAAAGAAAATGCTTTTCTTGGTCCAATTCAACTCAATAGGGACACGCTTTTGCTTTCTATCTTCATTACTTGGATGCTTACCAGGCTTTGCATTTATTACAGACTGTAATTGTTCTAATATCTCATCACCAGTCAAGATCTTTGGTTCAGCTTTATGCTCTTTATCTCCATCATGTTCCCTACTTTGCGCCATCTATGATTCAAAGGCAAGTAACGTCGGTGCCCCATGTAACATATCTTGCTCCTTAGTGGTTTTGATGAAGTCTCTTCATTACACACAGGACATGCCTTATATCCCTTTGTGCTCCAACCTGATAGAGTCCCATATGCTGGAAAGTCATTTACAGTCCATAAAATAGCAGCATGCATCTTAAATTTCTTTTTCATTGAAGCATCATATGTTTCAACCCCATTTTCCCATAATTGTTTGAGCTCATCAATTAGTGGTCTTAGGAAGATATCCATATCTTTACCTGGTGCTTTGGGTTTTGGAATAAGCAATGACAACATAAAATATGTTTGTTTCATACATCTCCATGGAGGCAAATTGTATGGCATTAATATCACTGGCCACAAACTATAAGAATTGCTCATATTTCCGAATGGGTTAAATCCATCTGAAGCAAGACCTAATCTACCATTCCTTGGCTGACTAGAAAACTGTGGAAATTGTTGTTCTAAATGCTTCCAAGCCTCTCCATCTGCTGGATGCCTTAAGACTCCATCAACAGGTCACTTGTCTTTGTGCCATCTCATAGATTCAGTGGTATGTTTTGAACTATAAAGCCTCTGTAATCTAGGCGTGAGGGGAAAATATCGCAAACTTTATGAGGGACATTTTTCTTTCCCTTCACAACATACCTTGATTCGTTGCATACTGGACACCTATTAAGATTCTTATTCTCATTCCAAAAAATAGCACAATCATACTTGCACACATGGATAGACTCATACCCCATACCAAGTTCACGCAACTTCTTATTTGCTTCATAATGTGACAATGGAAGTCTAGTATCCTTTGGGAAGGCATTGTTCAAAAGTTGGAGTAACATATCAAAAAATTTGTTTGTCCATTTGTTTAATACTTTGATATGCATTAGTTTGACTAGAAAAGTGAATGATGAAAACTTCTTACAACCAGGGTACAATTCTTGTTCAACCTTAGTAAGCAAATCATTTTCTTTTCTAACATCTTGTTCACTCATTGATGTATCATCATTGTTAACCAGACCAACATCATACAATGCATGAACCATCTCGTCAACGTCTTCTTCACTTTCTATATCAGTTTCATCTTCTCTATCATCATGTTGATAGGATTCCCCATGGTGTATCCATGTTTGGTAAGTACTTTGAAACCCCCTCATCAATATGTGAAGTTCAACATGTTTGGCTGATACCATGAATCATTCAGACAAGTCTTACATGGACACCGTGCATCACCATCTTGATTCACGTAACTCTTGTCCGTTTCCATGAAGGCCTTTACTCCATTTATATACTCATTTGAGGATCAATCATTCAATTGAATCCATCTCTTATCAATTGACATTTTCAAATAACTTTGCATAAAAAAATAAAAACTGTAATATATCTAAATCAATAATTTACCAAGCCTATCATCATATTTGTAGTTTATGACTTATGAAAAACTAAATAAGCTTCTGAAGTCAACCAAACAAAATATCAATCAATAGATGTTTATAAGAAACACATGAAAAGGTATAGCATACCTCTATGGCCAAACTTGAGCAATATACTTCTACTTTAGGGACAAAGTTTTAATCTACGAAAATCTGTGCCATAATGTGTAGAATACCATAAATAAAAAAGTGCTTGAATGATACCAACTACAATAAATTAAGCCTTTAAACACTATGAAATGAATTGTCATCTATATAAAGATTAAGTTATCTTTCAACTCTGTTTTTGTTGAAAGACTTTGAAATTTTCTACAAAATATTTTTTGTCGACCAAGTGAGAAAATGCACACATATATAAAAGCATTCATAATAGTTTCTAGTACATTTTGAAAGCAAAGACACACCTATAAATAAACTTCCTTATTTTTGTCTATTTTTTTTATTCATAAGAAAGTTAATAAACGTTCCATCTCTGCAATGACACATAATATGTTGTAAAGGCCTTGTGAAAAAAGGCATTTGCTGTAGAGGGAGAGGGCTTTTGAAAAAAATCAATATGCAAATGTTAAAAGCAAAATCTCCAAGAGTGGACAATTCTACAAATGTCTCAAAATCGTATTCTTCACAACTAGCTGAATCAGCAATAAATAAATAAAGAAAACTTTTGGATCTCTGTAATCTTCCAAGGTGTCACCTTGATGCACGGCCATGAAATTGTCCTAGAAAAGAGATTTTAAGGTGAGGACATTGTCAAGTTTTCTCCTAAGATTACTCTTTTTTTGCCAATCTTTTAAGCATGGACCTAGATTTAACTTACTTCTTTGAGTTGAATTGTATGATGGTTTTGTAGACATTTTTTGACTGTATATATTTGAACCTAGGTTATAACAGTACTATTATGTGGACTTTACAATAAGCTTAAGAACAAGAGTCTAAAGTAATCAAGTAAAAAATCTGTTAATTACGTCATACATAAACATTCAGCACGGTCACAATTCCAACAAGATAAATAGATGCCTTCCAAGAATACATTAGCTACTAAATAAATCTTAGTAAAAGAGACCCAACATAAGATTTTTTATTTATTTATTTTTCTTACATGAACTACACAAGTGATTTGTTAGGCACTTGGAAATCACATAACAGTAGTAGCAATATAACCAAGAAACAAAGAATAGAAATAAGAAATATGCTCTAGTCTATTTGATTAACTGAAGGAAATACAAACATGAAACATTCAAATCATATATACTAAATTAACTCACTTGGAAAATTGCATATATGATATAAGAATATATCAAGATCAATGAGTATGTTTCATATTAATTGTTAGATTTGAAAAATTTTATCAAATTGATTTCCAAATTATAAAGATTTTCATATGTAAGAAAAATTAAAAAGCAAAGTAATTATCCCTAACAAAATATGTACATAATATATATGCAAAATTCTCAATCTCTTGGTCTCCATTTCTCAAATATTAAATGCATCAAGTGGTATATATATTTTGTGAAAGAAAAAAATTGATTAGGACATTAACCTAAAATAAGTAAATATTTATTATTAATTTTTAATTATACATTGAAATTAAATAAATAATTATTAAATATAAAAAATTAATTACAGATTATTAAATTTAAATTAAATAACTTATTATTATTAATTATTCAATTTTACCAAAATAATTGTGAAT
>WUAT03164309.1:0-19137 GCA_010015005.3 Ulmus americana | reverse complement strand
CCATAACCTCATAAACCACCCAACAAATCCAAAACATGAACAAATCAACCATATGCTCATAAATCACCCAACAAATCTAGAAATTATCCTCAAATCCTAAAATTATCCTCAAATCCTTCAGACAAATCAAAGGCAACACGAATCAGAAAAATGAACACATATAATGCAAATATCAACATAAAATCCCCCAAAATATGCAAAATCAATGCGAAACAGAGCAGGACCCAAACGGCCTAAATTCCGGCCAGATCAAGTGTTCAACAAATTATAGTACCTCGTTGGAGCTAGTGGACGAAGGGGGTGAAATTAGCTCAAAGGACTAGATCAGAGGATAGGGTTGGGAGCGAAGCCGGTAGCAAGAAAGTGAGGTGGGTCAAAGAACACGGGGGCACCGACTAGATCAGTTTAACGATGACTGATCATGCCGGCGACAAGCCAGTGTGGAGAATCTCACCGGAAGCATGCTCACACGCCGGCGATCGCTAGCCCAAGCAAGATCAGAGGTGAGGTGAAGGGAGGCGGATCACGGGTGGGTGAGGCCAAAAACATATTGGGACAGGGAAGAGGGCAAAGGCAAACAGAGGTGGATGGTGAAGGGAGCAGCGGTGAGAAGAGTCGTTGGAGAAGGACATAGGGTTGTGGGTGAGAGCAGGGTCATAGGTGGGGGCAGAGATCCAAAGCAAATAGAGTTTTTGTAATAGTACCAAATAGGGTATTACAAATAGGGCAACCCAAACGGTAGTTCTTGATATTTAGTAAACCAAATACTATAAAGAGTATTTAGTATATGAAACAAACAGTGGGTTTGATTATTTTTATACATTTAAATTTGAAATTATTAATCAATTTACGCTTTAATTTTTTTTCACAATACTAATAAAAAAAATTCTTTCTGTTTTTATGATCAGAAATTGTTTCTTAATTTCCATTTCAAATTGTTCTCTGGAAGGCCAAAAGACTATATTTTATTGATAAATGAAGAGCTCATCAATCTCATCTATGTAATGAAACAAGACTACTCAATGAAAATCTAGTGCAACCATATTACAAGTTTTAGGAACATACTTAAAATTAACAATCTCAAAATTGCTCACAAGGCCCTTAACTTCATCAACAACCATACCAAGATTTCTAGATGAAACAACATCATGGACCTTTTGGATTACAGCTAGAGAATCACTACACAACATTACCTTCACAGCTCCAGATCACAGGAAAGTTGAACCTTCCCATATGGCCCGAAGCTCTACTTTTTAAATTGAACACACATGTAATGAAAGTTAAATCTGCAAATTCAAACCAAACTAACAATTTGGGTCCACATGGAACCATATACGTAACAGATTGAGTCAAAAAAAAATTAAAGGGTTTAGTTTTCAAACCAAACTGAATCCAACAGTTTCTATATATAATTGAATTTTGAATATTTTTATATATAACATGTAATTAAAAAAAATTTTAAAAAAATTAGTTTTTGATGATTCTTTTTATCAATTTGTTTATTTCAAATTTTATAAATTTTATGTTCCATTTTTATATTGTAACCTCTATAAATAATTTGTGAAATTCAACTTTTATGCATATTTTAATATGAAAATTCAAACCGCGATTTGAACCCAAACCAAACTACATTAAATGCGGTTCAATTTAGGTTTGGGTTTTCTCCTAACCGTAAATCGTAGTTTAGTTTTGAAAATCCCCTAAATCAAACCAAACCAAACCAAACTGTTTACATCCCTACGTGCATACCCAAAGCTAGTACATTTCACAACAATCCTACCACCAAACCAATTTGTATCAACTCTCCATGTTGCATCAACGTCTACACGGAATTTTCCCAGCAAAAGTTCTTGCCATCTCTGCTCTCTGGTCACAGTTAAAGCTCTAATTGAGCATGACGACATCGTTTAAAGTCCTCCAAATGTTTTGAAATCCAATCAAATAACATCTCTCCTCTCCCCACCATGAACTCTTCTTCCGATAATTCCACAACTCCCAAGCACACATGACAAAGATCTCAAAATCTTCCATACTAAGCACCTCCGCTACCTTTATACCAAAATCCAAACAATTGCCTGAATTAACAAACTTCAGTAGTTCCTTGAACCTAGTCCTCTTCCATGCTTCTTTTAGCTCCGAAGATAAAAAGATGTTATGATTAGTTGTGTCTAAACAAAACCCAAAAAGATAGCATGCTTGAACAGTTCGTAAATGGTAGATTTCAAGATTGTACATAGATGGAATAAAATCTAAATAAGCTCTCCACCAAAAGATTTTCACTTTCGGTGGGACTGAGATTGTCCATACAAAGTTCCACCACTTCCTCCATACCTATGTTGACGAAGGTGAAGGCCCATAAATATTGTAATTCAATACACCATCTTAATTGAGTATACTCCTCTCGGTTCAAAATATCGACAAACACGATCACGCAATAAGCATCAGGGTCTCGATATACTTATGATAACTTTTGCTTCAAAGGGAAGGAAGTGATGTTGAAAAAAGTCATCATTCCAGCCTCCATCCTCATTCAAGAGTAAAGTAACCTTAGTATTAGGTAGAGTCTTAGGAGAAATTACCAACCTTAGTATCAATAGGTAGAGTCTTAGGAGAAATTATTTCAACCTTCCCCTTTCCAAAGATTTGGGCTATAAGTATTTTTCAATTTCATCTTTCTATTTTTTTTAGGTAAGGCAAAGTGCTTAGACAGACCGGATTTCCAACTAGACATGAGAATGAAACAAAGTCAAAGCAACAACCATGGAACGTATCTAAATTGGATTCTTTTATTGCACATAGAAAATGTTGGCAAACCCAAGTAGATCTCATGAATTTGAACAACCGGAATGCCAAAAATGACTTTCAACAATTCAACCATATATTGGGGTGGGTTAGGGCTGAAAGACAAAGTGGATTTCACATAATTTATAAGTTGATTTATATGCCCTTGCTCCATCCAATTCACATAAGCTCCTTGTTTCCAATAAATCTCATCCATCTCATAAAGTTTCTCAAGTGTCAACTCCAAAGAGATAATTTTCTCCATATTTGGCCCATAGTTAGCATCAATTTTCAACTCTCCACGCTCTCCGCCCAATCTTCTCAATTTCTTTCTTGATCCCCCCAAACATTTTCTTTCCCAAATTGTCACAAGCTTGAATCCTTTCCACCATACTGGTAATGGGGCTATCCAATGAGCAATCCAGCCATGCCTCTGCCAAAATATCTCTACACTCCTTCTCAAGAGCCCATCTCTCTTCAAAATGAAAATGACTAGGACCTCCACACTTCTTCCCCTTCGGTACACAAACTTTTGAAGGACCAAAATGAGTTTGATTGGACAATTGTAGATCGAGCATAAGGAAGATGCTTAACTTCAACCATAGGAAACAACAACCACCATGAAAATGAACAGCAAACGTGATCTAACCTTTCTTGAACAAAGCTATCATTCACATGTTGATTAGCCCAAGTGGGTTGCTCTCCCCAAAAGCCCAAATATTTCACCCCTACTACTTCGAGAGCCTCTTGGAAATCATACATTTGAGAAAGCTTCTTATGCCTACATCCTTGTTCTTCTTAATCCATGAGAATCTTGTTGAAATTACCACCAAAGAGCCAAGGCAAAGATGAAATTTCTTTATCTTTAATCAAACATCTAATGAGTTTCGAAGATTATTTTTTGTTGAAAGGAAATTAGATTGCCATAAATCTCATAAAGCACCAATGTTTATGCTCATCTTCCACTATAGCATCAATATGTCCCTTAGAAGAAGAAAAAATTTAATTGTAACAACTAACAAATCATTCCAACACAAAATCAAACCTCACTTTCTCCCTTCACAGTCTATAACCAAAAAACCATCAAATCTCAATTTGCTTCTCCACCAATTACATTGCCTCTAAATAGCTTTTGTTTTCCACAAAATAAAAGTTTGGGCCCTTCCTTTGCAACTAAGCAACTCAAATCGCAAAATTCTCCTGTGGTTTCCAAGCCCCCAAACATTTCAAAAAATACAATTTATGGCTCTCGAAGGGCCTGAATCTCAGCCACCGCTGATGTATTGCTTAATACAACTTCAACCTCCACATTCTTCATCATCTCCTTACTAGTTCAAAAACACTACCATCAATTCCCAAAGACCTCTTGACACAGCAAACACTAACTCCATAGACGGATTGGATTCAGGTCTTTTATGCGCAAGTCTAGGTCATAGTTTCCATCATTTTAGACTATTACCAGAAGTTACTACTGACCCCACACCAGAAGCAACATCACCATTCACCTATTGGGCTCCCCAATTCTAACAAATCATAAGCCACCTCTTTGGGCAATAACCTGAAATGGCTCAAGGCCATTGTGACTATCACCTCCTCATTCGGTGAGGAGGGAGTAGTCATATGAGCCATGTAGTAGTGAGACATCCTCACACTATTCCGTTGAATAAGAAAGATAACATCCAATTTTCGAGGACGGAGGAGATTTCTACAAATTGTATATTTGTATATATCAGGTAATAACTTGGTTACAAAAGATGAGTTCAAATTTCCATTTTGTTTTTTGATTTTGTTGAGGGTTGATGTTGTAGGTACTTGTACCAAATATTTGAAGGAGAAGATTCGTCTTTCTTCTTTTTTTTCCCTCATCGATTGGCATTCATACCACTCGTCTATTCTTGGAGCCGTATAATTGCAAGTTTAGCTATAATAGTAATCAAATAATTGAACATGAATCGCCAACTCTTGTTCATTTAAATTAATTGATTTTTTTTCTTTTACACTACGCCATATTTGACCTTTTTCAACATTTACTTTTTCCAAGACATACGAATGTGATGGTAAAGGGTGCATTACCAACATATTAAAATACTATTACCAACACATTAGATTATCTGACACATAACAATATGCAAAACCTCTTTTTACGTTTGCGGAGCTTAATATGTTCGTAAACCCTTTACCAATGCATAATGAGAGGTATGAATATTTCTTGCCATTAGTTACGCAAACAAGGTGGGAGGCGGGAAGCCACAGTCTTTACCAACACATTTTAATGTGTTGGTATAGGATTTACCAACACACTTGATGAAGTGAAAAATAATAATAATAATAATAAATAGACTTATTGGTATAAAGGCCCCATTTTGTTTACTCGAATTGATACTTTGCCCTCTTATTGATTTTTTTGTCACTAAATCCCCCCATGTCATTGTTTACTGGCATTACCGTTAAAAAAAATTTCTACCTCAGGGGGGGGGCACTTTTATGACCAAAACACTTGTAAACAGTAACATAGGGAGTACAAATGCCAATAAACAATAACATTGAGAAGTTTAGTGACGAAAAAAATAAATAAGGGGACAAAGTGTTAATCTAAGTAAACGAAAGTGAGTATTTGCACCAATTAGTCTAATAAATAAAATATATTAATGATGAGATGGTATTACCTTATCCTTACTAACAAATTTTAATGAGTTGGTAAAGAGTTTACCCACACATGTAATGATGTAGGAAAAAATAATAATAATAAATTAAATATATTAATGCAGACTTGACACTATAAATTTACTAATTGTTTTGTGTGTAACTAAACGACGATGTTTTGATGACATATAATTTAATTTTAATTAATATTTATTAATTTTTTAATATATAGTTTTTAGGTGCTGATGTGTATTGTAAGGCCTAGCTAAGTAGGCCAAACATGAACTCATACCATAGACACCCTGACAATGCCATCTATTATTGAAAAAATAATAAGGACATAAGTTCACCCTAAGGGAATTTGAACCTAGGACTTCTCTTTGATTTTTGCACACTGTTCCACCAAGCAAATCCTCAATTTGTTTCCATTTTGTAAAATAATATGTATATAATATGAAATAACATATTATTTTTTTTGGGTCTATTTTTAAGATAATAGGCCTATTTTTTAAGTAATAGTTTATATTAATGTGAAACTCGGAATTTTCTAGAAATTGCAATTGATTTTATGGTATTATTAAATGAAATTTCTATAATATTTTCCATCTTAGTTATGAATTCCTAAATTAAATTTGGATTATAAAAGGAAATATTAAATCCTAATTATAAACAAAGGGTAAATTAAGAGAAGAAAATAAGGAAAACGAGTAAAGAAACTTACTGGATGAAGGACCTCTAAAAGAGTCTGGCCAGAGAAGCAAAATGAGTATGTTAGAGGAGTAAGTCCTGAAGGAAAAAAGGCTTTAGTACGGATGAAGAGGCTAGACCGAAAGAGGGGAGTAACTTCTGAAAAACCAACATAGGTAGAATTCCAAATAAAACCTTCGTCCAGCGAGTTCAAAGGAAGTGCTACTCCAAAGGAGACTTCCAAAGTAAGATCTCTGAAGGAAGTGCTGCTCCGAAGTAAGATATCCCAAGGAAGTAATTTCTGAGGATAAAACGAGATTGAATGATCTCTGAGGAAGTATCCAACCAGAGGATAGAAATAGCCTTCGAAGGAAGGTTACGTCCAGACAAAGTTCTGAAGGAACTTGTTCAAAGGAAAGTACACATGGACAGAGTTTCTAAAGGAAGAAATCCATCCAGAAATGCATCAAAAGGTAAGACTTGGTCCGGCTTAAGCTTCCAATGGATATGTCCAAATGGAGATGTTTCAGAAATTTCTATCTGGATGATTGATTTCCAAAAGAAGGACTTCCAAGAGAAGTTGGCTTTGACAGGACCTTTCTCGAGTGAGTATTTTGTACAAAATTGATTTATGGATGTTTGCATGCATGATTAAAGATGAAGCTGTAAGGGCTTAAATCTACAATTGAATTTGTTAGGGCACCAGTAACCTATAAACCAGAAAAAGAAAGAGTGCGAGCCAACTTTGACACTAAGGTAGCACTTGCCAAAGTCACTCCGACGCTCAAGTCAGTATATTAACAATAAAGATGATTGAAAAAGGAATATAGCGAACAATAGTAAATAGAAAAAGGAAATTATATGTAGCTTGTGGATCCACAAATAGAAGATAGTTAGAATATACTGTTTGGCGGTATCCATTTGAGCGTGAAAGGCAAACTATGATGGCACAGAGCCACGTTTGGAGGAATTGGACCATGCAGATTATTGATAAGGCTTGAAGGTTGGATCATCGATCAACTCAACCTAAGTTGGGTCATTTCAGATAGTGATAACAATGATTGGGAGGCCATAGTAATCATAAATAAGAGTTATAACAGTTGCTAGTTATTATAATAACAATATATGTATAACTAATAATGTTAAATATTGAAATAATAATGAGAATAATAATGTATGTGGTAATATCAAATAATAAAGCTAAAATCATATACAAATAAGAGTTAAATTGTAAGCATAATAGGCGGGGCCCAAGGAATGAATTTAAGTATACATAAGTATGAAAAAGCAAGTCACATGGTATAGCAGTAATAATGATATCTTAGTCAATATGGCACATATAATGGACTCGGAGATGTTGGGTCAAGTGAACTGGGACCCATCACATACATAAACATGCATTCCTAAAGAAAGAATGGAGACTCGCAGCTTAGAAGATGAACCAACAACCATGGCTAGAAAGTGGTTCGACAAGGAGGAAGGTTCGGCCACTATATTCGGCTCGAGCATTCATGGAAGTAACCAATCAAAACATAATCAACTAGAGAGACCACTTGGATGGCTTGGAGTTGGGCACAAAGCCTTGCCTATCGTTCTGTGCAGTCAAAAGAAATACACAAGCGTTGGGTTAGGACTGAAGATAACAGCAGATGAATGGCTTAATGGACGGGATGACCATTTGCGAACTAACCCAATTGTCGAGCTAAACAGATGGTACACCAAGCTAGCATGCCTCATAGAGAAGCACCGAACTTGTGACTGTGTTTTGGTGGTGATATGTTCACTACTACGACCGAACAGAAACTTCTTAATAAGGCTTGGACTATCAGACCTGCTTTGGACGAATGCGCAAACAACTTCAGGAAGGCATTGATGTTAATTACCTTGTTTTTCTTCGGTGGACATTGAATCTCGGATTTAGATTTATCAAGGTGAACAAGTTAGGATCGACCTCTTCCGTATTTCCAATCACTGGTGTTGGAGATGAATTGAGTGGGAGTTTAAGGAGAGAAAAAGAAGGAAGTATGAAATGATAATATAAAAGGTGCTAAATGTTTCCCGTGTAATCACCCCTTCTCGGTTGATATTGCTTGGCCTATTTATAAGCTTGAGAGTTTATAACCGACTCCCTAATTTTGCTTTGACCAACCTGGTCTTATGGTAGTGGGGATGAAGTCTGTTGAAATATATACGTTAGAGGGTAACATTCTCATGGACTGGGTCCTTAATGGACAAGTAAGATAAATACTAATTAAGAGCTTTTTTCTAATTGGACCTAACCCAATTATATTGAAGAAGTTGGGCTTTGAGCTACTTAATCTTTACAGGAAATTTTGACCACAACAGTTAGCCCCCCATCCTTTGGGCCGGTATCGTTCCAAGTCAAATGATGGAATGTCTTTGTGTGATTGATTTTATTTTTGAAGGGAGAAATCGTTTTGGTGCGAAAATGTCTAAGCTTTCATTTTTGTTTTGTTTTTCCTTTAAGGCTTATTTTTGTAATATAGGTGACCTTTGAATCATTTATAAAGTCTAACGGATAGGTTGTTCCCTTTTGCGTGGTTGTCTGTGTACGATTGATGACTTCTCGAAGTGTTTGAAACAAATTCGAGTTTGAAGAGTTGCACTTTTTGTTGCTCGGTTCGAGTGGAGTTGAAGGAGCGAGATTGGAAAAGTTCATTTGGTTTGTGCAACCTCGAATGTTATCAAGTCGGGATCTAAGTGTGTGAGAGCTTAATCTGTAGGAAAGCCCCAGTATTAGGTTGGGTCCGAATAGAAAAATAATGATGAAAGGTTTAACTGCTGCATTGGAGCTTCTATAGATAAAAGTTGTGTATTCTAATCGAGCTGGTATTCGTGGGAGAGTAAAAACTAGGCTCTTGGCCCAGAATGCCAAGTTTTTGGCGTTGTTCGTTGCTTGGTCTGAATGACGGTCCCAAATCCTGAGCGAGCAATGGGCATGTGGTTTAGATGCTTAGATTAATTTTGGATGTGTAATCCATTTGATCACTTAGTTGGGGTAAAAGTTGGTCTCGACATCTGAGCGGTCGTGTGTCCCATATTAGGATTTTGGCCTCTTTTAGGGAAATTCTATTTTGGTCGTAAGGTTAGGAGCCTTGTGCTAAGCTAAATGATATCCGTATGCAAAAAAAAAATTTGTCCTTTGTATAGGCACACTTATGAAAATATAGAATTAATAGAGGTGTTAATAAATAAATGAAATGAACCTGAATTTTTTGGTGTCCTTTAGCCTAACAGAAGCCTTCAAAGGGTGATTCTTCTCTTTTAATGTCTTAGGTTTGTTCAGCGCCTTGGTGGATGAGTAAGATTTAATGCATGACCAAAGCTTAGGGACTATTAGGAGATAGTAAAAAGAAGATATCTAACATTTTCAAACAAAGAACCAATAAATCAATGTGAGGGAATCTTATTTAAAGCCGAGTTTGGACATGGTTTTAGTGTGATGGCTCCGCATAGAGCCCCAATGGATAGACGATTGAGTAATAGTACAAGGAAATATTTGGAAAACATAGTAGTAAAAATAGAGTTAGGTATTGAACTTGATTTTGACTCGTGTGGACATATCGAGGTGAGGATTTTGCATAAAACTCATACGGAGCCCCTATGTTTGAGTGTAATTGTCGTTAAGACAAAATTATGAGTGCATCTTTTATCTGCCTAATCCCAAATGAATAACTTAAGTTTAAATTCCTATAAATTGTTTGGCTAGTTTGAGCTTTAGTGGGTGAAAGGATTTACTATATTTCATTCAGAAACTTGAGGATGTCAGATTTATGCTCGAGCCCCTGGGGGTAAATTTTGTCTCAAACCTGAATTGGATGAGTTTTTGTTTGAATCCAATGTAGGTGAGTTTACTTGCTTCAAGTTGACTGTGTGGTCGAGACCTGAAGTAACTTGGCGTCCCAAGGGTTTTCTTTCGAAATCCATTTAAACCTTTGGGTTGAAACTAAATCCCAAGAATCAAGAATTAGCTGAAAAGATGTAATATAACTTCCATGCAGGTTAGAGAGTGTTGTTATTTGTCAAATGTTTGTATCCGTGTGGATTTATTGTTTGCTAAAAATCAATAGTTAGATAGCATATTCGTACAGACTCATAGTCCGAATGGTTTTTAAATTGCGAGGTATCGAAATCGGCCGATTGCATTACCTTTGGTCCTTTTGACGTTCAAGTAAGAGATTCTCAAGATGGAAAAATAGATGAATAAGAAACAATTAAATAAACTTAGAGCAACCAAAATGAATAAAATGGGAACATAATTGAAAATAATGATTAGTATAAGGGTTTTCTAGAATTTGTACACTTTTGACATATGGCTTGATAACATTTGCGGTTCGGATTCGGCCCATATCTTCAATTTCTAGTTAATATTAGAATAGAAAACAATGCTTCGATCTCCATATTTGCTTTAGACTTGTGCATGCAGTGGTTTGAGCTGGGAGTTTTGGGACATCGTGTGCAGTTTTGTTTTTATTTGGAAGGTTGATATGCTGTTTACTGGTTTAACTTAATCTCCAGGGCCCCATGGTGGGCACCAAATTATAGGGGCTTAAATCTACAATTGAATTTACTAAGGCACCAACAACCTGTAAACCAGAAAGAGAAAGAGTGCGGGTCAACCTTGACATCGGGGTGGCACCTACCAAAGTCACTCCAACGCTCAAGTCAATATATTGACAATACAGATGATTGAAAAAAGAATATAGTGAATAATAGTCAATAGAAAAAGGAAATTATTCGTAGCTTGTGGATCCAAAAATAAAAGATAGTCAGAATATACCATTCGGCGGTATCAATTTGAGTGTGAAAGGCAGACTATGGTGGCACGAAGCCTCGTTTGGAGGAATTGGACCATGCAGATTATTGATAAGGCTTGAAGGTTGGATCATCGATCAACTCAACCCGAGTCGGGTCATTTCAGATAGTGATTACAACGATTGGTAGGCCATAATAACCATAAATAAGAGTTTTTAACAGTAGCTAGTTATTATAATAACAATATTTGTATAACTAATAATGTTAAATATTGAAATAATAATGAGAATAATAATGTATGTGGTAATATCAAATAATAAAGCTAAAATCATATACAAATAAGAGTTAAATTGTAAGCATAATAGGCGGGGCCCAGGGAAAGAATTTAAGTATACATAAGTACGAAAAAGCAAGTCACGTGGTATAGTAGTAATAATGATATCTTAATCAATATAGCACATATAATGGACTCGGAGATGTTGGGTCAAGTGAACTGGGATCCATCACATACATAAACATGCATTCCTAAAGAAAGAAAGAAGACTCGCGGCTAAGAAGATGAACCAACAACCATGGCTGGAAAGTAGTTCGGCAAGGAGGAAGGTTCAGCCACTAGATTCAGCTCGAACATTCATGGAAGTGGCCAATCAAAGCGAAATCAACTAGAGAGACCGCTCAGGCGGCTTGGAGTTGGGCACAGAGCCTCGTCTGTCATTCTGTGCAATCTGAAGAAATACACAAATGTTAGGTTCGGACTTGAGATGATGGTAGATGAATGGCTTAATGGACAGGATGACCATTTGCGAACTGACCCAATTGTCGAGACGAACATATGTTGTGGATATCCATTCGCTGCTACAACCGAACAGAAACTTCTCGGTAAAGCTTGGACTATTAGACCTGCTTCGGAAAAATGCGTAAACAACTTCAGGACAACCATTGATGTTAATTACCTTGTTTTTCCTCAGTAGACATTGAATCTCGGATTTAGATTTATTAAGGTGAAGAAGTTAGGATCGATCTCTTCCATATTGCCAATCACTAGTGTTGGAAATGAATTGAGTAGGAGTTTAAGGAGAGAAAGAGAAGTAAGTATGAACTTATAATATAAAAGGTGATAAATGTTTCCCATGTAATCACCCCTTCTCAGTTGATATTGCTCAGCCTATTTATAGGCTTGAGAGTTTTTAACCAACTCCCTAATTTTGCTCTGGCCAATCCTGGTCTTATGGTAGTGGGGATGAAGTTTGCTGACATATATATGTTAGAGGGTAACGTTCTCAGGGACTAGGTCCTTAATGGCCAAGTCAAATAAATACTAATTAAGAGCTTTTTTATAATTGGGTCTGACCCAAATTATATTGAAGAAGTTGGGATTTGGGCCACTTAATCTTTATGGGAATTTTTTACCACAACAATAGCTTTTGTGTTTGCATGCATGGAAATTGTATAGAAATTGCATGCAAGGGAAAAATGAGTGTTCTGTGAAGTCTCTTGTGAAGGCCAAAATTTTGCATGTTAAAATTGTTAAAAGAATAGCATACCGAAAGAATGAGTGAAATAGATGGAAAAGTGGACATGCATGTGAATAAAATACCTAAAATTGACTGCCAATGATATTTAGAGTCGAAGGCTAAGTTGTTCTAAACAGGTAAATCATGCAAAGATGAAAGAAGCTTTGCATGTTGATTTTATAAACAAAAATATAAACTTTATGTTTAAAATTGATTAAAGGTTATTTTGGATCTTTGAATCCTATGCGAGGAAATTTTAAAACCATTTAAAATAATTATTGGTGAAAAATAGTATTTTGGAGAAAATGATGAATTTCAGTGTAAAATATAGTCCAAATGTATTTTAAATGCCTATTGCTCTAAACGAATGGACAAAAATAAAGGTTCTGAACTTGAAAGATTCATAAGTTAAAATAAGTTACTTTAGAAGATAAATCAAAGGAAAATATATTTAATGAGAAGATTTCATAAAAGAAATTTAAATGTTTTTCTTAAATATATTGGAATTGAGTCTTTAAATAATAAAGTGAGTTATAGAATTTTAAAAGCGATACTATTTCATGTAGAAAACATGCATGTAAGTGGTTATACCGCTCATGAATTATAGATTCGATGAACTTGTTTTAATAAGGATGTGTTACAGATGTTTAGGTCACGTTCCATAAGTATTGAAGGTTGGGCATAAGAACATTGCTCAGAGGTAAGTACAAAGTTCACTTACAATATGGAACAAAATCATTTTCTAAAATAAAATGTGCAGTGTGATTAAATGCTGAATAATGTTATGTGAATGTTGATAATAAGCATGATGATGGGCATGCTATTTGATAATGTTTGAATAATTGTATACGTTATCAGTGAACATGAGAATGGAAAGTATGAATAAATGCACTTGTTATTTTACATATACATGTGTGCATATGAACTATGAGGATATAGGAACTTTCAAATATGTCTCTTGTACGGTGAATATATGTAGTATTGCTTACAAAAATGCATTGACTATGGATTTTTTGGAAATATAAGGTATTGAAAAGAGACATGAAAGTTTTAAAACAAAACGATGATATAATTGTGTCCTACCCAATCCTCTATAGTGACAGAGGGAATTCTCGCGGCCTCGGATATTGATGAGGTGTCTTGCGGCCTCACTGTCGTAGCAGTATGAGTACCTATGGAAGGATGGGTGCATAGGAATGTAACAGACCATGATATATGGCTGAAGTGGCTTCCTCATCATACTCTTGGTGGCGCGCAGGGTACGTGTACACGGGACCCAAATTAATAAAGAAAAGTGTTTTAATATGGAAAATATTTAAAGTCGATTGAGTGAAATGTCGAGTCTACATCAAAGGAATTTTATTGAGACGTGTTATCTACGTGCGATGATTATATGTATAATTGGATTGACTGCACTATTTTGTGAAGATATTTGTACTTGATGAGTTTCGGCTTACGACTTAAGTTCGTGTTGTAGAGAACAAGAGTAAGTCACCACTTAGTAAGGCTATGGTGGATTTTCGAAAGAACTAGGCGAGCGAGGTTCAAAAGGTTTTTCTATGGGAAAACCCGCTATGTGTTTATATTTCCGCATGTGTAAAGAAAATGTTTTATATTTTGAAAAATAAAGATTTTGTGTTGTATTTATAAACTTAGCAAAGATGGTGGCGTGCTAATGATCAGCTATTTATAATTACTTCCGCTATCATTTTATGTTCACAAACGAATCTAGAAAAGATATCATTGACGACGGATTTGTTATAACCTGGAAAATTATATTTTATGAACTAAGTGTTTTCATAACAAAGCTAGATAGGTAAGTTTTTAAAAATATATATTTTTTTTTCGGATTTTTGTAAGAAAACGAACAAAGTTTTTAAATAAGGTTATAAGAAATTTAGGATCATCACAATTAATTTTAATTTAAGATTATTTTATTTATGATATTAGTTTTACTAAATTGTTTTTTTTAGATTATTTATTTAAAAATTATTTTGCCTACTTTTTAAGATAATATGTATATAATGTGATGTAACATTATTTTGTCTATTTTTTTAGATAATATTATAGTTAATATTAATTATTGAATTGCTTAGATAAAAAAAATTAATGCAATTTTTATATTTAACTTTTATTTTACTAATTGTTACGTGTATAATTAAATAATGTCATTTTAATGACGTGTAATTTATTTTTAATAAGTATTTATTTTTTAAAAAAATATATATAATAATTTTTAAGAGCTGATGTGGACTGAAGAGCCCAACCCAAGTAGGCCTAATTTATTTTTAATTAATATTTTTTAATTATCTTTAAAATTTTAATTGTTTTTAGGTGCTTATGTGGACTAAAGGGACTTCTCTTTATTTTTAGAGCATTGTTTCCTAGCCAATATTTAATTTTGTCTATTTTTTAAAGATAATATGTATATAATTTGAAATATATATTTTTTTTTGACTAAACAATTAGTGTAATTTTTATATGTATAATCCTTTTATACTTAAAAGCATAATAAGAACATAAGTGCGCCCAAGGGTATATGAACCTAGGACTTCTCTTTATATTTAAGAGATTGTTTTCACCAAGCTAATGCTCAATTTTGTCAAAATTTTAAAATAATGTGTATAATATTAATTAACATTTTATATTAATTTTAATTCAAGATTGTTTTATTTGTGATATTAGTTATAGTAAATTATTTCTTTAAGATTATTTATTTATAATATTAAAATAGTAAGTTTTTTAAACAATAAATTATTTCTTTAAGATTATTTATTTATAATATTAAAATAGTAATTTTTTAAATAATAAATAATAATTTTCTTCATTCTTTATATTTATTATTGTTAATATTAACTATCAATTACCAACACATTTATTCCACGTCATTCATTGACCAGCCAACAAAAATGACATGGCATGACACGCCATCTGTTGACCCATCAACAAAGATGACATATCCGTATTAAATTGCAACATGTGGCATCTGAATCATCTATGTTGACTGGTTAACGATAATGTAGTCAAATTATATTTTGACATATTTCATACACGTCATCACAATTGACTAGTCAAAGACGACGTGGCACATTACTTCAAACAAATTGATCAGTCAACAATGATATAGCGAGACGTTGTCTCAAAATAATCATGACACGTCATCTTTGTTGATCAGTCAACGATGATGTGGCATGACATGTGGCGTAACACATCATCATCAAAATAAAATAAAATAAAAAAAGATGACAAGGCATATGAGGTAGCACACCATGATATTGACACATAAGCAACACATGCCATCTAAGTCAATGAAATGTCATTTTCCACGTCATCTTTCAAGCTCACATTGTCACGTCAATCTCACATTCACCAACACATTTTTGTATGTTGGTAAATAACATTACCTACTAAAAATTACCAACACATATGCTAATATACCAACACATTAGTTTAAGTTGGTAAAAATTATTACCAACACATATTAAACATTCTCATGTGTTGGTAAACGTCAAATGTGGCGTATTGTTTTAGGAATCATTAGGTCTTGATGGTCTTTGACCCATTACGGAAAAGAACGAACACATTAAAACTTTCATCAACATGTAAGAAATCATTTAATTACAGTATTTTTATTGTTTGTAATTATTGTTAGTAATGAATATTTTGTATTTCATTATATATGGCTCATAGATTGGCTTTTAACCTTGTAAGGCACCCCAAAAAATCCAAAACTAAAGTTTCACAAGATTAAGTTATGCAACATTATCTCCTTAACCTGTTGAAGTTTATTTTTGGTTTTCTTTGTTTGAGTTTAATTCTCATTTTTAAACTTGTGTAGTTTCCAATGCAACCGTCTAGTATTGAATGTGGGTATTATGTTCTAATGTTCTTGAATATGATCATTAGACAAATTATCACCCAAACTCTGGTACAGGTACATTTCTACTAAATTACTAATTAATTTTGTAATTTCTAAGAGTTCGTATATTGAATGTATAACTAATGCAGCGTTTGTTTGGGTTTAGAGATTTTCCGAGCACAACTCTATCTCACAAGAGCATATTGATCAAATGAGGGAGCGTTAGGAAAAATATGTGTGGCAGGCCTAGTTCAACCAACAAGTAGCGGCCAGTTAATTTTATTTTTGTTAGTTTAATTAGGTGTTAGTTTTGCAGTTTTAGGTTTAGAGTTTATGTTATAGGTTAATTTCTTTTAGAATCAACACAACATGGACAAATTATATTGTTTTTCAACTGAATTAAAACTTCTTGGGGTGTACTTGATCATGATGAATTGTAGAGTAATGACAGTGAATGTGAGTATCCCTACAATATGCCTAGCTAACTCTAGTTTGTTAATTCTAACATACATCACTTAGTTGTATTTTAGTGTTAACAAACTAGACTCGCATATAAGGCACATTGTAGTAATACTCACATTCACCACCATTACTCTACACAATCCATCATGATCAAGAACAACTCCAAAAAGGTTTAATTCAATTGAAAACAACCTAATTTTTACCTATAATGTAAATTCTACAGTTGTACTCCTTGATTATGTTTTATTGTAGTATGTATTTGGGTATTGAAACAGATTTTAGCAATTTCAAGGGAAGCAAAATTCATATTAAAAAAAAAAAAAAGCATAAATTTTAGTGGTGGCTTTGGCTTGGAACCGCCACTAAAAATGCTCAAATTACACATATTTTAGGTGGCGGTTTCTTAAGGGAACCATCACTAAAAGTGAGATATAGTGGTAGTTTTTAGTGACACCCGCATACGCAAAGGTTTACAAATTATCACTATAAATCTATAGCAGCGGTTCTGAACCACCACTGAGTGTGTTTTTTGGTGTAATGAATCTAGTTTGAGTTTCCATAGGACGATTAATGCTCTCGAAGATTTATATTGTTAGCCTTTGATGGCAAAGGTTTGTATTTTGTAAAAAGCGCCTATCAATTGGCTATTAGCAGTCTTAACTATTTGGCCTCATCTTCTTCAATAGACTAGGTGTCCTCTTGGTGGAAATTATTATGGTCTCTTCGAATCCCTCCCGAAATACATCTTTTTTTGGTAGAGAATTGGCATGCTCTATTCCTAACTTTAAACAACCTTGTTGCTCTCCATACCATGTTTTGTTGTGTTGCCCATTGTGCGGGTCTATAAGTGAGACCACAATCCATGCATTTTTACATGCCCAACCATGAAGAAGTTTTGGAAGAACTTTGGCTTTGCTTGGGTAACGGAAGCTGTCGATGAGGGTTCCACGTTGGATGTTGCTTTGTGGGCAAAGAGTTATTGGTCACGAGAGGACTTTGAAGTATTTGTTGTTGGTTTTTGGGAGGCTTGGAACCATTTTAACCAATGTGTGCATGGCCATGACCAAAAATTGTTGGATTCGGAGCTTGCATGGATCCCAAATTATGTAAAGGAGTTCAGATATTGTAGACCTAAGTGTCTCGACATATGTCACAAAGATCGCACTCGAAAATAGGATCTCCCTTCAATTGGCGAATTCAAGCTCAACGCTGATGCAACATTGGATAAGGGGTTTGGGAACTTTGGCTTGGGTTGTATCATCCGAAATTACGTAGGAGAGGTGTTGGTTGCTTGTGTTAAACTGGTTGAGGGTGTGGCTTTAGTAGGCAATGCAAATCTTTTGATTGGAGAGTCAAGGGCCTTCTGGTATTTAGTGATGTGCTCGAGGAAGTTTCAAAGGTAAACAACTATGTTGTTCCAACAAATAAGGATGGAGTGTTGGTTTAAGACATGAAGCTTCTTTGTTCTATTCTTAATGTATTTTCTTTGAACTATATTTTCTTTGTTCAAGACATATGTCGTCGCTATAGAGTTCCCAGAAAAAAAAATTGCGCCAAATATTTTCCACGAAATGTGAAAGTATATAGCGACGACACGAGAAGTCATTACTAATCTATAGTGACGACTTCTCGTGTTGTCGCTACAAAGTCGCCGCTATAGACCTTTTTTCTTGTAGTGCAAGCTAAGTCTCCATCTAGGATGAAATTCTAGAGAACCATCATAAACATGAACATATTCGAGCACCCATTACTCTTTCCAACCCTAAATTCCATGTGAATAATCTGATCAGATCGAGTTTAAAATTTATGCATATAAAAATATATTACAGTAAAAGTTGTATGCAAACATACAACCCAAGTGAGAAAACTCTCTCACTTATTACTACTTATCAAGAATATTTTAGTACATTTATATATATATATATATTAGTAGAATGATGGTAGGAACAAGAAAAAATAGGATGATGAGGCTAAATTTTTGAGTGACAGATAAGATCATCGGAGATTGATTTTCTTTTATAAAATTTTGTACACCCAAAAGATTCTCATAATTTTATAAAAATTGAAGGGACTCAAAATTGTAAAAATTGAAAATTGCACCTCCATGTTATTTTTATTATTATTATTATTATTATTTTCGAATAATGGATTTCTCATTAAGAAGACAAAAGTTGCTGAAGATCAGCAGAAACAAGGGGAATAATACTCTCCGATATACCCGAAGGCCAAATCTGTTCGTTTTCTAGAGATAGAGTCAATCTAGCAAGGCTATAAGCGACCTGGTTACTTATACGGAGAGTATATGAGAACTTATACATATAAAAATCATTACAAATCTCATAAATACTATCAAAAACATAACTGAGCTCAGAATCATGTAATGTTCTGGTATCTAAAGCTTTTGTCATTCCCAAA